>LOJH01052542.1:273-12330 GCA_001685095.1 Ellobius talpinus
TGCACTCCCACCAGCAATGGAGGAGTGTTCCCTTTACCCCACATCCTTTCCAGCCTAAGTTATTATCTGTGTTTTTGCTCTTGGTCATTATGACAGATATAAGATGGAATCTCAGAGTTATTTTGATTTGCATTTCGTGATGGCTAAGGATGTTGAGTATTTCCTGAGGTGTCTTTCAGTCATTTTAGATTCATCTATTGAGAGTTCTCTGTTTAGGTCTGCACCCTATTTTTTATTGGATTATTTTTTCTTTTGATGACTGATTTCTAGAGTTCTTTGTATATTTTATAGATAAACCCTTTGTTCTATATGGGTTGGTCAAGATCTTTTCCCATTCTGTAGGCTGCGACTTTGTCTTGTTGACCATTAGAAAGTTGTCTTTTTTAAGCTCTCTATGAAAGTATAGACAATGATGACTTCTTTTTAATTAGTAGCCTTGTTAATTTTTGATATCCTACTCCATAGTATCTGTATAATATGGAATAAAAGCAAAGCACATTCAGTGTGTAAATGATAAAAAAGTGTGTTTATCTTCCACCATGCTAGAATTTAAAAGCAGGATGCTTTCTTTGTGTAGGTGAATGTGAATATAAGTTATTTTGTTGATGATTACTCTACGACCTAGAAATGAACACTTTTGTGACAGGTAAATACTAGGAACTGAAACAAATATGTTTTTTTTTCTTTCTGGCCAGAACAAAACATCATTAGCTGTAACTTTTTTATCTTGTAAATGCAAATTGCATGTTATCAACATTCGGAGTCTAGTGTCAGGAAGGTTAATGAAAGTCAAGGACAGGCTTCAGCAGGCCTAGGACAACAGGTTATATAGCAAGATACTTTCTCAAAATGTTTACATATATGCTTATGTGTATGGATATATTTCTAATCCAAACAAACTACAAACTCAAAGTTTTTATGAAAAATATTTCAAAATTTCCAACAGAAGCTAGCAGTATTACGTGACACTAATAGATATTTTCACTTTGTTAATTAATTTGGAATTTAATAAAGTGTAGTATAATATACTGCTTCTGAAGTTAAAAATTTAATTCCTTGTCTTAGAAGTATTGCTTTAATCTCATGCCCTAAATTAATCGTTACAAATTTCCAACACTAATATTGTTGTTGATATCAACTATGTTCATGATAAAGGGAGCCTAGAAAGATGAAATCAGCATGTTGGTGCAATGAGTTCTGACTTATGAAACGGCCCTCAATGTGCCTTCTCATTCCCAAAGAAATTTTACACAGCATAATAAAAAATTATAACTATGATCTTAACTATATAAACCAACAAAATATATTATCTATATAAAAGTGCATTATTTATATGAATCTGCATGGATTTAAAAAGTTAAATTGAATATAATATCTTTTACAACTATATACTGGGGATTATGTAACATGTTTCAGAAATAACTTTTATGTATTACAAAGCTTTCTCTCAAAGTTAAAAAAAAGAAGTATTAGATTTTTCCACATCCTTGAATAGCACTTCACACCATGGAAACCGAAGATGTGTGTGCTTGGTGAACTTAATCCATTGAAAAATCTTTCCAAGGATATTGTCATTTGTACTGGAAGTTTATGTTAAACTTAAGAATAGGTTACAAAGACAAAAAAATTGAAAATCTTATTCTCAGTTACTTAAGAATATAAAAATCAGTTCATTCCAACACTTTTTTGCTGCATGCATCAATATAATTAATAAAATATTCAAATATTTTAGTAGTTATTCAGTATTTTAAAATTAAAAATTTTCAAAATCAATATTTATCTTCAATTTTAATATTATAAACATCAATTCATTAATAAAGTACATTGAAAGTGGATTTTTTTCAAATCATTGCTGTAAATATTGTAACACTTTATATTCTCAGTTGTAGCAGAAAGAGGGATTAACTCTCAAGTGCATCCTTTTGACTGCCTTACTTCAAATTATGTGTAAGAAGGGAAGTGAGAATATTCAAACTCTTTGAACACAAATACTAATTCAAAACCAAAAATATTTATTTTACTTCTTTAATCCTAGGCATGAAACACAAAAATTGTGTAGTACAGACAAAATTAATGCTGGTTTCTCAGACTGATGTTACCTTTAATATTATTTAGAGAGCTGATTTTATAATTTACAGATTTATTCTGCTTTTATTGTGCTTTATAACTATAATAAATAGAATTCAAAACTAAGCACCCTTCAACATTCAGATAAAAAATTCTATATAGAAATTATTCAGTTTTATGAGCGCTAAAGTGTTTCTTCGTAAAGATACCAATGTGTTAGATTGAGAGCATAGTATTAAAAATAAATTCTCATGTTCGAAATGTCACTCAGTGGTTACGGCACCTACTTCTAAGCATGAGGACCTGAGCCTGATGCCTGTCACCCACATTGTGAGTGACAAAATGTACTCCCACAGGTTGCTGGGTGTCCTCCACATGAGTTTTATGCATCACCCACAGATAATAAATAAGTAAATAGATTAATTAATTAATATAAGTAAAAATGTATTTATAAACCTCTGCAGTCAAAAAATGTATTGTCATGGGAATTCTCATAATATATTGATCAGTGAGTCAAGCAGTCAGGCACAACAGTGTCAATAACTCATAAGATATAGTCACCAGGTAGAAGAGTTTGCTCCTAAACTTGAATGTGCTAAGTCTGTAAAATTTCTAGCTCCTACCCTAACTCCTGATTCTCATAGAGTTTAATGAAATTTCAGTCCTCACTCTTCCTTCTCTCAGTTCCAGCAAAATGTCAATGACTCCATGTTTTGTAGCCTTCCCTGTTCTTATTTTGCAGAGCTTGACACAATTAAGCTGATTAGAGTAGCACTATAGTTCTTGTTACAGCCTTCTGAAATTTTGATGAGACATACCTAACTCATTATTTTCTAGTTAAATAAAAATTATATCTCTGGGGGCTGGAGAGATGGTTCAGAGGTTAAGAGCATTGTCTGCTCTTCCAAAGGTCCTGAGTTCAATTCCCAACAACCACATGGTGGCTCACAACCATTTGTAATGAGATTTGGTGCCCTCTTCTGGCCTGTAGGCATATATACAGACAGAATATTGTATACATAATAAATAAATAAGTATTAAAAGATTATATCTCTGTGATTTCAATGTTTCATTACTTTCTCTTTAATTTGTGCTAGTCACAGAAAAGTAATCAGTTATGAAAATATGAACTAATCTTCATGTTATCATTACTAACAAGATTTGAAAACTGCACAAAAATGAACAAATTGTTCTTATAATTAGATCTAAAGATAAGGGTAGTATTTTCCATTTAGGTGAAGCACTTATTTCTATAAGGGTGAATGGTGTCTCTAAGACAAAGGAAGCTCACTAAAGTTACAAGACTCTTAAGATAATTGAAGTTGTAGAAGCAATGAGCAATTGCTTGAGGAAAGAACACTTTGATGAAGTTACAGTAAGCTACACAGAGAATTCATGATATAGCTTTTTTGAATCATCACCTATGCTAGGAAAGATTTAAGGGCTACAGTTTTGAGTCATCCATTTTACTGTAATTCCTCACTTCTGCTCCTGTAAGTAATTGAATAGACTCACTGATTCTCCAAGCTATACTTATATAGGAGCATTTCTTCAGCCTATCATTGGTGCCTTATCTGAAGTTAATGTCTATTTGTTCTTTCTCAAGGAAAAGGGCATATGTTAGGTTTTATGCAAGTTCATTCCCATTGATGGCTATATTGATCAACCACAGAAAAACAAGGTGTAGTCATTGCTTCAAAATAAGACCAGGAAAGAGAATGACATTCTTTTACTGAAAGGAGAAAAATTTTAATAAATATACAGAATCAAGTTATCCTGAATCTATCTGACAGCACAGCTTTATATAAACCTTATTTCAGACAAAATAGTCTCATATTTCCCAATCACAAAGGTGACATCAACATGTAAAGTGGAAAAATCCAAGCATGATTTTAAAAATATTCTGAGAAACTAACTTCATATATCATGTCAGATTAGACTGAGAAAAACATCTAGTTGTAAGAGAACCTTGTACACACTTGGGAGATTCTCAAAAAAACCTTCAGACACATATGAGATAAAGAGAATATTCAAAAATTGTATTCCCTTTCTGAGATGCAATCAAAGATGTGAGCTTCATTGTGAAATATTTTTGTGCAAATATACAATTATATTTTGTTTTCATCACTTTCCTACTTTTTACTTTCAGGTTTCCTCTACCCTGGTTGCTGTTTCCTGTCTCACTCCAAACAGCTACTCTTAGATATATTCTTTATCTTAACTTTTTATCCTTTTTTAACACCATGTCCTCTCTTTTCATAATACCTCTCTACAGTAATCTAGCACACACACATGCACACATATATAAGTACATACACAAATATGTGTGTATGTGTGTGTATAAATCAAGAGCCCACAAATAAAAGAAAATATGATGCTATCTTTTTTGTGTATGGCTTATTTCACTTAACAATGTCTCAACTTCCTTAAAATGGCCTGAAAAGAAAATTCAGTTGGTGTAGGACAATGGCCTGTATTCTGTCAATCATATATTAAATAAAAACTGATTGGCCAGTAGCCAGGCAAGAAGTATAGGCAGGACAAGCAGACAGGAAGTAGAGGTGGGTCAAGGAGAACAAGAGAATTCTGGGAAGAAGATAGCTCATTCCTTTGCAGTCCTGATCCCAACCACAGAAGAAGCAAGATGTGGCTACCCCACTGAATGAGGTACTGAGCCATGAGGCTAACATAGACAAGAATAAGGGGCCAATCAGCTTATAACTAATGAAGGCTTCTGCATGATTTCTTTGGGACTTAACAGTTGTGGGAACTGGGCAGGACAGAAAATTTAGTCAACATTCAATTAATTGAATATATCTATAAATACAATAAGCATTCATTTGACCACAACCCAAGATAAAGAACTACAGATTATTAAAGAATACCAAAAGAGAAAGGAAGTCATAGTTTTTCCTGGAGAAGATTAATCCAGTTGGTTCACCAAGAACAAGTGTTGAGCCATAAAATCATATACATACAAATAACATTATAGAGACAGATCACATTGCATTTATGTATTTTAGAAAATATAATCATATAAATAGATTTATGGACTGTTGTATGGGAGTAGTTGAAGTAAGGAAGGGGAAAATAAAATGACACAATTATTCCTTAATTTCCAAAATTCAAATTTATTAATCAAAATTCTATCTGTATAAGTGAGATTGATAATGTAGAGGGGTAGAAATGGGATCAATGGTTTCCAAGTACAGAGTTTGCTGAGAAAGTAGAGTGGTGAAAGTAATATACACTCTTATTATTGCAAAGGTATTAGATATAATTTAGTTGTGCCAATAAAAGATAAGACTTCTAGACTCACCTTTCAAATGAATGAGGAAAATGGAAAATAAATTCTGAAAAAAATGTGTAATTTTCTGAGTATTCCCAGTTTATAATTCCACCAGTGGCTGGTAAGTTTTGTGGCTAAACACTGTACATTTATTAATAAAAACTACATTTTTCATGTTTTACAATCATTCTAACAGATGAGGAGCATTCACAAGCCTCATCATATAAATGATGCAGTTGTTTCTAATGGCTGCTAACAGATTTTCACTGAGAAAAATAAAATATAAATTATATAGGAAGAATGTTTAGGTGTAAAATATCTTGCTCTAAAAACTTACTAAACTTAAATCCCCAGCTCTCAGCACCAACCCACAAACAGTTAATATTTTCTCTTAATAAAACATTTAATAAATCTTTTAAAATTTTTATCACAATTTGTATTCACTTTACATACCCACCACAGTTCTCCCTTCTACCCTTCCTCCCACTCCTCCTTGTCACCTCCCTCACTCCAACTCACCACCTATCTACTCCTCAGTAAGGGTATGAAAAAAGCATGGTACATTAAGTTGAGGCAGGACAAAGCCCCTCTTCACTGTATTAAGGTTGAGCAAAGGATCCCACCATAGGAAATAGGCTCCAATGAGCCAACTCATGCACCAGGGATAGATCATGGTCCCACTTTCAGGGGGTCATAAAATAGACCAAGCTATGTAACTGCCACATACAGAGGGCCTAGTTTGGTGTCATGCAGGCTCCCCTGTTGTTGGTCCTGAGTTCATGAGTTCCCATGACCTTGGTTCAGCTATTGCTGTGGATTTCCCCTTTCTACCACTTGCTCATATCAGCATCTTCAATCAAGTGGCTGGATTCAAGGTTAACTCAAAAAAGTTAGCAGCCCGTCTATATACAAAAGATAAATGGGCAGAGATAAAAATCAGGGAAACAATACCCTTTACAAAAGCCACAATTATTAGAAATTATCTTGGGGGTAACTCTAACCAAGCAAGTCAAAGACCTGTATAGCCAGAACTTCAACTATTTAATGAAAGAAATTGGAAAAAATATCAGAAGATGGAATGATCTTCCATGCTGCATGATCTATATGATTAGTATAGTAAAAGTGGCCTTACCAAAAGCAATCTACAGATTTGACTCAAACCCAATTAAAATCCCAGAACAATTATTTACAGATCTGTAAAGAACAGTTCTCAACTTAGTATGAGTTTTTAATAAATAATATTTACCTACTTATTATCTTCATAAGGGGTAGCAAAATTTTCAATTGACCAAGAGAAGTGTACTTTTATATACATATACAAACAAACACACAAACACACACACACACAAAGCTAACTATAGATGTAGTGGGATACACAAACCACAAGTGAGGTGATTTATGTATATAAATGCTACCAAATAGCATCAAAACCTACTAATTTTCTGTGAATAATATTTCCAGCCCATCTTATTGTTTTAGTCTATTCATAGGCAAAGCACTTTTGACAAAGCTTTTGCAGGTGTGGGTGAGAGCTCACATGGGATGGGTTCAAATGTTACTGAGTAGGAAGGCCAGTGCTTCCTCCTGAGAATTTTGTCCTCCATAACAAGAGGGCAAGACCCCACAGGCCCTCAGTTTGAGGGGATAAACATGTTGGATCTGTATTAATTGGCCTTGGGTTCATTCGTAAACACAAACAGATGTCTGGTTTAAAGTTTCATCTCAGTTGGGAAAATTTTGTGGATTCACAAGAGAAGTCAAATGTGACTTTCCAACAAACCAGAAATTCAAAGTTCATTTTTTACAAGAGATATATTTGCAGGTGCGTATTTGTGGTGTGTAATATAAAGAAAAATATAGGCCAAAAAGATGAAATACAATCGCAGAGCTCCTTAGAGCTCTAAATATATGTGCAAAAGTCACAAGATGTGTCATCTACTTTGGTTTAGTCCCTGGGGAGTTCTCATGGTTTAATTCTTTAATCTCTTCTCTAAGACTAAAATGAAGATTCAATAATAATAAACATTAGTTATTCCTTAACAACAATATTATAAAAATATTGCCTTTAAAATAAAGCTGTACAAATAAAGAAAAAAATGAACTGAAAGTGGAATGTTCTTGATATTCTCTGAATCATTACCATTTCCAATGTTAATTAAAATCCTGGAACCAGAGATAATCATGTTATATAATATAGGCCAGACTCAGAAACACAAATAGATGTTTTCTCATATGATTTCTTTTTGATATTATACAGATACAAAGAAATCATAGACACACACACACACATATACACTCACACACTGGTCATGAAAATAAAAGAAAAATTATGATGGAATATTTATCAGAACCAAGTGGATTAAGTAGAAAGGGAAGTGTGCCCAATGTTTAAATTGTTACTCATCAGAAAATACTTTTGCCTTACACAAGAGGATATACTATGTACATATATACATAGATTTTTAAATTAAAAAAAATATATATGTTATATATAATGTTTTTTAAAAATATTGCATTATTGTGCTAGTTGTTTTATAATTGATTTCATACTTAAAAATTATTAAATAGTTTTCGTGATTTTCATCGAGCTTTACTATTTTCAATTTCTTATATTTTTATGACATTCGACAAATAGATGATTTGTTGGTTTTGCCATTATCACATCCATAGAAGGGACAGTTCCACTGTAACACATACTTCCTTCAGTCTATTCTTTTTCTTCTTTACAATATGACCGTATTATCTAAGAATGTCTTGCTTTACAGAAATCTGTTTATTTATATTCTTATAATAAGTAATCTTTTCATGTGGAAATCTTTCACTTAGAGATACATTTTAAATTTCTTCTGCATCTTTGTTGGAAGAATGCCACATTTCTTAAATATTTATGAAGAACGCATTCTATGGGTGTTCCAGTTCATTATCCTGTTGAAAGACACCTTGACTGTTTCTATTTTAGGCAAAAATGCCAAAGACTATTATGACCACATATGTTTTTGTGTGCACATAGTTTATAAATGAAAATAGCAATGGGATATTTATACTTGATCATTAGAGCTAAAGTATTGACAGCATTAACTACTGAGAAAAAATAAAATGAGATAAATTCTCATTTAACATTTGTGACATAGTTTTTTGGGTCTTTTCCATAAGCCTACTTTCCATCCACATATTCTCTTCCTTGATTTTTTTTATAGATTTTTCTTACTTTTAGAGATATTTATGTTTAATTTTAATTTTGTTGCATGTTTTGATTTAGTTCTAAGAGTTTTCACCTATTTTGTGTAACTGTGTGTAGCTGTTTTTAATAATAAATATTCTGTGGATATATTTGTTCTGTAGTTTGTGGATTCTATTTCCATTATCTTAATAAGATCATTTATAGAGCAGAGTTGTTAATTTTTATAAACCATAACTAATCAAATTATTATGTTTTAAAGAATTTTTAATTTTTTTTATTTAAAAACTTAAACTACAACCTATCTTAAGTTCTCCCAGGTAAATTTATACCTCTAATCTCTTTTAAGTCAGGATTGTGTGAATTCAAGTCATAATTATTAGTAGTGTTAGTTTGATTGAATACACAGTTGTTTTGAATCCATTTGTTGAAACTTCTTTTCCATTGTTGATTTTACTAATTTGTCAATGATCTGTTTATTATTTTAGTGGGTGGGTCGAGTTATGTATTCTCTATTCCTCTCTGTATATATTTAGAAATATGCAGAACATATAAATATGCTACAAAGCCCAAACCAGGCCATCCCAATCAAAAAAAAATGTTAAGACTTAAAGTAACACAGTGGTAATCCTGAAAATTAATTATTTATTGATTTTTATCATCATTTTATACGAAACAAGATGTATTCCTGTTAAACAGTACATTAAATGATTCATAGACTTGGCACTGATCTTAAAAATAATCTCTGCCTGCTCAGAGTATTGGGGCTCTGTTTCCAGCACCCACATGGCAAGGTCACATCCTTTTGAAACTCTAGATCAAGGAGATCCAACTTCCATCTCTGGTCTCTGAAGGCTCTGCACTATATGCAACAACATACAAGCAGACAAAACATTCATATACATAAAATTGAAGAATGATTGCTGATGTCTTTTATGTACTAATTTTTCAGTTGAATCATTTAATATAGCATTTACTGCTCTGCAACTTTTATTAAAGTAAACAAATAGAATTTCAATGTTACTTTTAAGATGAATACTTTTTAAAAGTATACAGTCTTCTCAATATGTGGTAGAATTGATAAAGTGATGAAATAGACTTTGAAGTTTTGTGGTTTGGAATATCCAAAACCTATGTTGTGTTTGTTTTGTTTATTTTGCCAGTTGCCATGCAAATTTTAATCGTCTGTTGCAGTAATAAAATATCCATTTGAAAATCAACTTAGCAAATAGTTTTATCTTAGTTTACAGCAGCAGAGTTAACAATGGGATTGAAGTTATAGCAACATGCCTGGTGACAGGATCATGGAGATGGCTTATCACATTGCCCTCTAACAGCAGAAGAGGTAACAGGAATGGATGAGGCTATGTATACTTCAAGCCCACACCAAGTAATATACTTCCTCCAGCAAGACTCCATCTCCCTAAAGTTCCATAAGCTGCCCAAAAAGTGCCACAAGCTTCAGATCAACTGTTCAAGTATTTAATTGCAAGAGTCGATTTTCTACTCAAATAATCATACCATATTTGAAGTATCTTGTAGGAACTTCAATAAGAAATAGCCATAAATTTGCGTCTGAAAATTCCCACTGAAAAAAAATAAAAGCTATTTTAGCACGTTGATATAAACTTTACCAGAGGTGGCTTAATACAAAGAAAATGATTCTCAGATACTATCTCACTTTTCTTTTCCGATTTATTACTTCTTTTAGCTACTAATGTGGGAAAATACATGACTGGATTTCAAAAGCAAACCTGCTTGCTTATTAACACACTCACAAATATATGTGTCAGCATAATTATTAAGAGCATGTTTGGTTTTAGTGTCTTCCAACATGGATGTGCATATTTATTCAGTAGGAAATAAACAGGAATGCAAATCAAATATATCATACTGAAAAACAGAAAATGGATTTCAATGCGTGTGATTCAACATGCATGAGAATGATCCTAGAACATAAAAATTGCATTTTAAAAGTGGTTTCATATAATCAATTACAATAACATGACATTTAATTTCTCATATTGTTTTATATAACACCATCTTTTCATAAAATATTAAAAAGTACCCCAATAATTTCTTTATTGATTTTAACCTGAGATTTAACTACAAAATGTATGTGTGTGTGTGTGTTTGCCTCTGCCAACAATTCACTATAACTATATATTCAATAATCTTCGGTCTGTGCTGCAGTTAATTTTCATTCTTAAATACAAAATAAAACCAATCTTCCAGTGGTATCAATGGTTTTGAGAGATTGTAATAAAATTATTTTATTGCAATATCTGTTCTACATGAAAAGGTGTTCACATAGGGACTAATGTGATAGGTTTTTGAAGTTCCTTTGTACAGTGAAAACTCTAAGTTTTATACAGATTAATGATGCATACAATGTTGTAAAACAAATTGTGCTTGGAATTTCATATACAATAAAACTAAGGAAAGAAATCATATTGTATTTGTTCTGTATAGTAGGATGAGTGTGAACTATAAAATTTATTTCAATGTTTTGAAATTATACTAAAAGCTGTATGTTGGATTGTATGTATCAATTTGCATACAATGTCATGTGGATGCTCATTAACCTGAAACAGAGTAAATAAAGTAACTTCATAAATTCATAAACCTTGCCATAGGCTTTTAAAAAGCTGCATTTGAAATACTTTTTTTCTTGATTATGAAAGAAATGTGTAATGGTGTATGTGTCATGACTGAAGCTAAATCTAACTAGTGTTAGCATTTTATGTAGTTAAAATGCAAATAAAATATATTTCATGCAGCCTATTTAAATGCTTACTTAAAGTCACTGATTATATACGTTCACACATTTGCTGATTTTGTAGTTGTATTTAACTGTTAGTGACCTTGCTACTTTTACATGTAAAAATGGTGCTGTATTCATAATGTGGACTTACCATCATCACTAAGTGTTATAGTCAGCCATGTATAACCGCAACCTGCTAAACCACCAAACTCATATTGTTATATTTCCATTTGTATTATTATTTTGATGAAGTAACAACTAAATTATGTCATATGTATTTTCATATTTATAATAATTTTCTTCATATTTACTAAAGTTTTTAGAGTTTCATGATGCTGAATCTTTTATTTTATTTTATTTATTAAAAATTTCCACCTCCTCCCATCCTCCCATTTCCCTCCCACTCCCCCCTCCCCCTCCTCCATGCTCTCCAGTCCTAAGAGAAATCAGGGTGCCCTACCCTTTGGGAAGTCCAAGTCCCCCCCATACAGGTCTATCTGAATCTTTTGAAGCATCATTGTCACAGACAACAAGGCTAGGAGGTCATCTATGTGGAAGAAGATATGTAAAGGTATTAAGAGCCAGAAATGGTGAATGACTTCTAGAAAAGTATGTTCCATACACAAAAGAAAGATGTACATGTGACCTCACAAAATTTTGAAAAATGCTCAAATCCAAGCATCGAAAATGCATCTAGGGATAAAATCTCACAATACCCAAGACACTACTGACAATATATCTGCTAGGTGAGAAATATCA
>LOJH01052543.1:7583-18498 GCA_001685095.1 Ellobius talpinus
ACACACACACACACACACACACACACACACACACACACACACTATGAGTAGCGTTCCCAGCAGGGCCAGAAGTCTGTATACAGTTTAGCTGAGTCTATTGCTTGGGATTCTATAAGGCTGACATCAAAGTGTCTGGTTAACAGCATTCTTGGCAGAAGGCTGTCATGGCAGAGGGCCCACTTGCAAGCTCTCTTAGGCAGAATGTATTTCTTAGTGGCTATGGGATTAGTGTAATCATACTTTCCAAAAATTAGTTGAAATATAATTACATAATTTCCTGCCCATTCCGTTTAGTATTACTTGTATGAACATGGTTGACTGATTTCAGGACTGACCACTTGGTATTAGATAATCAGTGAGGGAGCTCATCCCGGGAGAAGTTTATTTCTCCCTCTCATGGAACCTTGTAAACACAGTGCCTAAACTAGACCTCAACAAGGACAACAGACGTGAAAGTGGGAAGTCTCAAAGGACCCCACTTATGGACAAAGAACTTCAGGCAACTAAGAAACGGTTCTTTACATTCTAATGATGAGTGTGGAGACAGACACAGGAGAAGAGAGGTTTCAGCACACTCATCGTGCGCCTGAAGTAATTCCTTCTGCATGACCACCTGCATTCTTTGACCTTTGCTACAGTTTAAGTTATAGCACTGAGAAGACATCCTCAAAGAGAAGCTGTGACACCAGGAGGTAGGGGTCATGGAGCATCCTGTATTCGTTTAAGTCTTACAGTTTCTTGGAAACTTATCTCTGCAGATGTTTGGGAGCAAGAGAAAAGGCCGAGTGTGGTGGTGTGGCATGACCTTAATTCTAGCACTTGGGAGGCAGAGACAAGAGGGTCTCTGTGAGTTTGAACCAGAACTACATAGTGAGACCCTGTATCAAGAGCAACAGAGAGAGAGAGAGAGAACAAGATAAACACATCAACAAGTGAAAAGATAAAACACAGTATTCTACAAAGAAAGGGGATTCTAAGCTGTGATGTAATATGGATGAAGCAAACTATCTCAAACATGAAAAAGAAAACTGGCAGATTCTTTTACTAACATGAGGTAATAGAGATTGAATGTCCTCCAAAGGCTCAAGTATTGAAGGACTGGTTGCCAGTCTGTGCCCACTGTTAGGAGATTGTGGGACCAAAGAGAGGTTCTAGAACAGGTCCTTGAATGAGACTGCCTACTTTCCTAGCTCCACAAGCTGAGCATCTTTTCATGCTGATTTTCTGTCTCACCACAGGTTCAAAACCATTGGAGATAATTGACTATTGATTGATGATGTTTCTGAAACCAAAAGCCAATATAAACCCTTCCTCCTTGTGTATTCATTACCTCTGATAGTTTGTTAAGGAATTAGAAATCTGGCACAAAGTACAGTATCAAAATTCAAGGGACAGAAAATACAGGGTTGATTTCAAGGAGAAAGAGGGAGTGGTCAATAGAATGTTTCAGAGAAGAAGAATTGATGGAATGCGTGGATATGAAGACAGAAGTTTCTAAGATGAGATTGTCTCATGTGACTATAGGGGTTGTCTAGTCGAAACCTGCAGAGCTACCCAGAAAAATGAGGATGCAGAAGAATCAAGGGAGGGTTTAATTCCAGTTCAAAGACCAGTATGAAGACAAGAAGGAGCAGGTGCTGAAACTGAAGCCCAAAGGTCATATGTTAGAAAATGTTTCATTACACGGAGGAGGATAGTTGCTTCTGTTCTTTTGGCCTTTATATTTTGAATGAATCTCTTTCAAAATATAAATAGGCCATCTATGTCAACTGATTGATTGATTGATCTGTTGTGTGATTTTTTTTCATGGCAAGATGTGAACAAAATCTATTCACCACAGATAGGGAAACAGGGACGGACCAAAGAATCCATCCCACCCTTCCCTCATCCACAAAGAAATGTTTCAATTTCGAGGAAATAGGTATACAGTATTAACCTCTATTCCCAAACATTTTGTCTAGGTATCAAGTGATCCAGACAAGGCAGGAAGTAGAATGGACCATTACTCTGAGAACTGTGAGAACATTTTCAGCTAGAAAAGATGGGAACATTGTGCAGGTGGGTGGTGGTGACAGCTGTATGACAATATGAACGGACTTAGCGCGACCTTAAGCAGTACATCTACAGTAGCTAAAATATCAGTCATTGTGTAGTTTATATTCTTCGATATTGATAGTGTCTGAGATAAGTGAGTCACTGTGGGAATAATAAAGCGTCCTCATTGTACTGCCATTTCAGGGTTTATTAATTCATCACTATAAGAAATTTCCTGAGAGTCTACTGAATCTTAGTGAAAGTGAAACTGAAAAGGCCACTTTGGAAATGGAGGAATACAGTCAATTCCTGGCATTGACTCCTCAGCTAGGAAACAGGGGTAGGGAGTAGGTAAGGGAGGCATTGTTTTTTGTTTTCTGTTTTTTTTTGTTTTTCAAATGCAGATCTTGGATAAGGTTGTGTTGGCTCTGTCGGCTGTTTTGTGAACTGTGTGACAGAAGAAAATTTTAACCGGCAGAAAAGCTGTTCTCAGCTTGTGCTGGATATCCTACACAGGAAGAGGGAAAACAAAAAGCTTGGCATGGAGGAAGGATACAGAATCATATACACTGTCAGGATTGGTGTTTTTTCCTGTATATTTTCTTAGATGCCTTAACCATTCTTCTTTTATCTCTCCCTTTCCCCACTCCACTTTTTCTCTAAGTGGTTTAAAACAAAATTTAGCTACTGTAGAACTGTATACACACAAACTCCAGAAAACGTGTTTAGCAGGTGAGGGATTCTTTTTTACAAAGGCTCACACAAGGACTGGACTTAAGATAGGATCTCCAGAACTCAGTTAATGATCATTACAGACTCCCCTGTCTGTAATCTCAATACTCCTACTGTGAGATGGAGGGCAGAGATAGGAGAGGATCATGGAATCTCTCAGATCAGCTAGCCTAGAGCATGCATCAACAAATAAGAGACCTTTGCTTAATCAGTGGGCGACTAGGGCCTATCAACACCTGTGTTGTCCTCTGACCTCCAAATACCTGCGTTGTGCATGCATACAAGCAAACGTGCACACAAACACACACACATACACACTTGTTAAAAAATATAAATTATTTCGAAGAGATATATCATTTCATGATGGAAAAACAAGTGAAGATTCCCTCTATGGACAGGTATAGTGGTTAAAATCCCAGGAAGTATTGGTCAGACTAAAACATATTCTCTCCTGGTCAATGTAACTGTCCTGGATATAAAGATTAATAGTAGTTTTACCTATTATTTCTGAGTTTTATGTCCCACCTACATTTCTCACAGTATCTTTTAAGTTCCTATTGAAACATTATAATTCCTTTTTTTTGAGACAAGACTCACTATAATGACTTTGCTGTCCTGGAACTCAGTATTATAAACCAGGTTGGCCTTGGACTCGTGTAAATCCACTTGGCTCTGTACTTCCCACACTAAGTGTTGGAATTAAAGGCTTATGCCACTACAGTTGGCTATTGAAACACTATCAAAATATACATTATCCTAAAATCACAGACAAATATATAAATTCAATATAAGTATTTTTCCAAGATGACAGATTCAGGAGAAGATACAAAACCTCACTCTATTTAGTACCAAAGGGCTCATGCTGTTGTTGAGAGTCACCATGGTCAAGACTGCCCCTACTGAGCCCTATACCCATGGTACTATGGCTAGAAATGGGAATCTTCCATGATTTATATTACATTTCTAATTGCCAGTCAAAGCAATGAAAAGTAAAATGTACTACTTATAAAGAGGTAGCATACAGCGACAATCTGTTTGAGTGAATCAGCAAACAGATAAATGTGGAAAATTATGTCACATTCCTTTCTACAAACCTGGCTTGAAGCATATGCTTCTTTGAGCTTCAAGCCCTTATCTGATAACTCTACAGTGTCTTTCCTTTAATTGTCGTGGACACTGCATTTTTGCCTGCTGTCTGTTTCTTAGGAAAAGGTCATGAAACAGGACTGGAATTACCATTCTCCCCACCCACAACAGACACAACCTAAGAATTCGTGTTAGCCAACTTTCCAATATGAAGCAAAGTCTCCCCTTCCTCCTGCGACGGTTGAGTCATCCCCTGCTAGATAAGAACAGCTATTTAAACTGCACCAGAAGCTCACTGACTGGCAGTTGGTTGAGGTCCTTGACTGCTTCAGCTTCTCATTTTTGGCATGAATTTGGAAATGACTTTTGATGGGAAAATGAAGTCTGTGAATGAGCAGCCTGACCAGAAGTCATGTCATAAGAAGGCTAAAGGTACCAGGGATGGGTGGACGCTTACAGAGACAGAATGCCAGCTTAGCTTAGAAATTCAAATTAAATATACAGGAAAATGACTTTAAGAAGCAAAAACAGTAGAATATCAGGAAATACAAGAGGCTAATACCACCTAATTAGAAGAACAAGTAGAACTCAAGCTAATAACTTGCCTTTGCTGCATCTTCACTGTAAGCTGTTATCCATGCTATCTCTTTACATTAGTGACTTCTCTGAATCATTACTCTGAAGGCTTCAAGAGTGCTGCCGATATTATCTCCTTCCACAGAGAGCGAACCCAGAATCAGGATTAATGAAGTCACTTACTTTTGTGGAACCATATAAAGTAGAGCCAAAATCGTACCACAGATTCCCATATCTGTAGAATCCAGTTCATGAAAAGCTGTAGGGAATGCTTTCATTCAGAGCACCCAGTGATGATTTTTAATTATTTTTATTTTTTNCTGTGGGAAGTTCAAGGTCCTCCCCCCCTCCATCCAGGTCTAGGAAGGTGAGCAAGTGATGATTTTTATATGTGTTGTTAAAGTACTGTAAAAATCTGAAGTGCTTTATGAATTATCTAAAGCGATTCAGTATATTCAGTATGGCTGAGCACACATTAGACTTGGTTGTCTATCATTGCTTTGAAAACTTATAGTTTATGTTTGGCCAATACAGTAAATTGAACCACTTAGGTTTAATTGATAAGCTCAATTATGTAGACAACTACAGATAAAATGCCTATTGTTTTATAAAATTAAG
Source organism: Ellobius talpinus (assembly GCA_001685095.1). Classification (NCBI taxonomy): domain Eukaryota; kingdom Metazoa; phylum Chordata; class Mammalia; order Rodentia; family Cricetidae; genus Ellobius; species Ellobius talpinus. Next base: position 12,630 of record LOJH01052543.1, read on the forward strand.
AGAAAAGAGGCTGGGAAGTGGTGGTGCACACCTTTAATCCCAGCACTCTGGAGGCAGGAGCAGGCCAGCCTGGCCTACAGAGTGAGTTCCAGGACAGCCAGGACTACACAGAGAAAGCGCGTGCGTGTGTAACATAAGAAGGGGAAGAAAGATAGACTGTATCTGTAAACAAGACTGGAATCTTTCCGTGGGTAAAATAAGGGTGAGTATGGTGTGATTTAATATATGAGTGGCTGAACTAGCTCAGAGTGAAGACAGTACTGGCGTTTAATAATAGACCCAGCAATAGTTGAACTAGCTTGTTGTGAAGAACTGCAAGTGTTCAATAGTAGATTCAGGAGATAATGTCAGTCAGTGATTTGTTCAACCATTCATTTGTTATTTGTGCAATAACTATTGCTTGCCTCACTTTTGCGATAAATATGACTAATTCTTTAAGGTACCTGGTTAGATCAGTGACCTGTGAACTGTATGCATTAGGCACTGAATTCAGTGAGGAAGTATTTGTTTGTTTCTTTATTGATTGACTAAGGGTTGTTTTCTGACTAAAATCCGTAAGTCAGGTGAATTAGACCATGAAAATTCCTGCCACTGAGATGGGGTGAAGGTATCTTGTAGATAAAAGGAAAACGTGTCTTCTTTTCACATGAGTGGTTCATGGGATTGGTGTTTTCATTTGAGCTGTGGGTATACAATGTTGAATGAGTCCTGGAATGTATCAAAGATAAAGGTGTTCTTACACACAGCTACATGATGCCAGGTTCCAGGATTAGGTAACCATTTGTAAAAGTTATTACTCTCTTCTATTGTCTCTCAGCTCACCACAAGTACAGAGACTGAAATCGTTGAGGCAGAGAATAAGCTTTGTTTCCTCCAGTCACAATTCCTATCTTTTAAAAAAAAGTATCTATAGAATCTAACAGAGATTATTAAAACATGAGAACTCTGTGAATATATTTGACCCTTAATACACTTGAACATTTACCACATTTATACTGAAATCCTGGTAATGCAATATGCCAAGCCTTGTGGCTTATTAGTATTAGATTAAATGCCTGTGTTTGGAGTCAGATCTGGTACTGCACTAGGGAGGCTGTGGCAAGAAAATTCACCAGCCTGAGGCCATCCTGGTCTACTCAGTGAGTTCCAAGACAATGTGGACTACAAAAGTAAACATTGTCTCAAGCAAGAACAACATAAAACCCAAAAATCTACCTTCTAAGTTTTATTGCATGTGTGCTCTCAAGCTCATGACTGAAGCTTCTGTTTTCTTCTTTACATAGAAAGGAGGACATTATCAGTGTTCTGTTTGTCTTACAGGGGAGGAAGCCTGATACATAGTGTGTGATGCTTTCCTCTTGAGTCTGTAATGCCTGTGGTTATTCAATACTGGGATACATAATTATACATTCTCATGTCAGAGTTATGTCTTATGTCAGAGCTGCATGGCTCGTTTTCATAAATAAGGCGACTTTTTCTTTGGAGATAATAGGCCTAGATACCTGAGCTTACTTCACATCAGCCATCATCAGAATCCCAGCTAGAATAATGTTTTTAGCTGACTCGCTATACTTCATGGAGGAAACATCAAATGATCCCCTGCCATAATGAGCACTCGGTTTTACTTTTCTACTTAATGTAGGGGGTTTGCCACACTTAACCTAAGCACAAGGCAAGCTATTGCTGTCAGTCAAGTGCATACCAAAGGCTTCGTTCCTAGTTTCCTTTGGTTAATAACTCTAGTTTCAAGAGGCAATTTAGTTAGAATAAAAATTGAAAGGTATGATATCAGGCATAAAATTTCTTGAGGAAATCTCGGGTGACTGATTAAAATATTTTGCTTGACATCCGACAACAGTTTGCACTATATTACTTAAGAGTACCCGTGCACATGTGTGTGTAAAGGTCAGATGTTACTTAGGAATACCTGTGTCCGTGTGTATGCAAAGGACAGGCTTTCTGCACCATAGATGGAGTTAGGCTGCACTGAGAGTTCTTCCAAGGGCACTGTGCATAGAACAGAGGAAGTTAAAGCTTTAGAATCAGGTATTTGGTGTTGGACGCCCCACTGAACCCCAGTTGTTATTTTTTCCCATGTCTGTCCATGAGTAATTTGCTTCAGTTCCATAACCATCCATTGTTCCACCTGCACATCTGTAGGTCCTGTGTGGTTTGGGAGGGGTCTAAGACGTGCAGAGCACAGAGCAAAGACAGGATCCAGAGCCCAGCTTGATGATCTATCTGCCTTTGCTGTTTTCAATTTTCTGGTTCTCCTTCCCTGCAGGTTTGCTTTTTCTTTTGTCCCCATGGTGGTGCCCTGCTGCTATGGTTCTCATCATCATTTGCCTGGGGTTATCAGTGACCCTTATTATACAGTGGATGCAATGTAAGTGTTAAAATAAGGAACTGGAGGTGGGGGATGGGGGTGATGAACACATCTGGTAATAACCATAAGTGAGTCTAGATTTAGACTTATTTTGGGCAAAATGCTTTGAGAAGAAGCCAAGAGTTTAATGTATATATTGTATTCTTCCCTCCACCAGAGAGGAGCATGGAATGGAGATTATTCACAGTAGAGTGTTTTTGTTTTGCTTCATAATTTCTTGGATGAGCCTATTTGCATTCTAGAATAATCTGATAATAACTTGAAGGTTATAATGCATAGGGTTATCTGAGCAACCCAAGAGGAAAAGAAAACCCATTTAGCTTTCTTTGGATGGATCTGATGAAATGTTAAAAATCGTAATTGCCTCCTTAAAGGAAGTAAAACTTTAACAGCAAAATGTACTTTGAGTTTATAACATGCAGGAAATTGGAGATACTGAGAGGGAAAAAGAAGACACGAGAAAAAAGATCAGGGCGGCCAAGAAGGAAAGATAAGGTTTTCTTTGCATTAGCCGGCAGGTTTCAGGACTGAGTTACCCTGCCAGTCAGATTGGAAACATAAGGGCCCAGAAGCACCACTTGTTTCCTACGTTTCTAAGTCTGTGCAATTTTTTGTTTTGTTTTTGTTTGCTTGTTTGTTTTAAATTGTCTGCGGGTGCCTGAGGCCTTTCCTAATGAGGTGCAGGGGATCCCATTCAATGGCAGCAGTCTGAAGTGAGGTGTCCATCACTATTCAGCAGACTCAGATCAGGCCTTGAAGCAAAGGGTCAGCAGCAAGCTGCTCTAGAACTGAGCTGAGTTCCTAAAACAGAGTTCATTTCTGCCTGGTTACACAACATTCATTTTGTCTCCACCACCCCAAACTGTTCTATGGCTAAAATGAAATTTACTCTCAATGATGCCATACAGAAATTCACAAATATTTCATGGGTGGTTGCCTTAAAAATGAAAGCAAATGTCAGAGTTCCTAAATAAAATTAGGAAGTATGTGGTATAGACAGAGCGGGAGGAGCTAATGGCATTTCCTCCTATGAATCAGTCTAGAGGAGAGGTGACTACTATAGATTGCCAATATTATATTTCTTCCATTATACTATTTCTTTTTTTAACTAACTTTTTAAAAAATATTATTTTTTTTCATTTCACACACCAACCCCATTTCCCCCTTCCTCCCCTCCTATGACTTTCCACATTCCCCCATCCCACGCTGCATACACTCCTCAGAGGGGGTAAGGCCTCCCTTGGGGAGTCAATACCAAATTGAGGCAGGACTAAGCTCCTCCCTCCTGCATCAAAGCTGAGCAAGGTATCCCACCATAGGAAATGGGATTCAAAAAGACAGTTCATGCATCCAGGATAAGTCCTGGTCCTATTGCCAGCACATTCCCCAGATGTCAGTCCAGTGTCTGTGAGCTCCCAGCAGCTCAGGTAGACAGCTGCCTCTGTGGTTCTCCATCAAGATCTTGACTTCCATTGTTCATGTGATTCCCTCCTCCCTCTCTTCAGCTGAACTCCAGAAGCTCAGTCTAGTGCTTGACTGTGGATCACTGCATCTGCTTCCATAAGTTACTGGATGTAGGTTCTGTAATGACACTTAGGGTAGTCACCAATCTAAGTACAGGGGAAGGCCAGTTCAGGCGCCTTCTTCACTGTTGCTAGGAGTCTTAGCTGGGGTCACCCTTGTGGATTCTTGAGATTTCCCTAGCACCAGGTTTCTCCCTAACCCCATAATGCCTCCCTCTATCAAGTTATCTCTTTCCTTGCTCTCCCTCTGCATCTCTCCCCCAACTCAGCCATCTCGATTCCTCATTTCTATCCCCCATCCCCCTCCCAGTTTACCTAGGAGATCTTAACTATTTCCCCTTTCTGGGGCCCTCCATGAGCATACCTTTTAGGGTCTTCCTTTTTTTTTTTTAAATTTCTCTCCTTGACATTACTTTAAAATTTTTTATTTTACTTCCTTATTGTTTGAGAATTTCGTACTCATATATATATAATCCATTTTGATCAAGCACATCCCCATTCTTCTCCTACAACCCTTCTTTTCCTCTGAATTTCATGTGTTCTGCTTTTAATTTTTAAGCCACTTACTGCTACCTGTCTGGGCATGGGTATAGGGCCATCTGCTGGAGCACAGGGAGTCTCACAGTAGTAACATTCATGAAGAAAACTGACTCTCCCTTTCCAGCAGCAACCAATTGCCAATAGCTCCTCAAGTAGGGGTGGGATCTGCGGAGCCCATCCTTATCCTTTGCCTTTCTTTTTTTCTACAAACTAAACATAGAAACCAGGGGCTTTAGCATGCTGACTAAGCCCTCCCCCATTGAGTTATAACCCTACCTGTCACCCCTTTGCCACTGTACCTTATTACCACTCCCACCATTACATTTATTTTTTGTGTAAATCTCAACAAAAAAAAGCTGTTGAATTTTTTATTAAGAAATATCTGCATGGTTTTAACAAAAATTGCAATAAATTAGAAATTGCAAAAACACAATTTTTTAATTGAATAACTTCTAAGTCCATAAATTCTGAATAAATTTTGGTAATTGCCCCACAGCCTTTCAAGTACATTTGTTCTTCCATTGCTGTTCAGATTTATAAAGCATTTCTGTCAACACTCACATGCTGTCAACAGAGATTATCTGAGTCTGTGTTTTAATGTTCTGGGCCTTCAGTAACAGCGTTTGTTCTAGAGAGGAGAGGCTGAGTTTTAATTCTCTGTGGTTTAGTACACCAGGTATCTGACCTCCTAAAGCAATACCAAACAAACCTTACTCACCAAGAACATATCCTGGAGGGACAGCTCTTAGCCCAGCAGCAAGCAGCAAATGCTTCAGAGAAGAAGCTCAAGGAAACTATAGACACCCTTACCTGGGAGCTGAAGGAAAAATCCAAAGAGCAGGAAGAACTTCTGCAACAGAATGTGAACCTCCAAGAAGCCCTGCAGAGAGCTGAAAACTTTTCAGGTACAGGAAGGGGGCAGTGAGGAGGGGTGGTGGTGGATGTTCTGCTCAGTCTTAAATAGGTTTCACACAGCTAGCGCCCCACGTATAGGCCACGCCTTCAGAATGCTCTACACAAGCCCTTTGGCACTGCCATTTCTGCTCTACTCTATGTTAAGTCTTGTAAACATCCAGTTTGACGGAGCCCTCTTTTTCTTCCTTTTTTCTTTTCAATTTTAGCTTTGAGATTTGTGCGCCATCCTGTCCTGTCATTGCCTTTGCCACAGATATGTTATTATTTCCATCCAAATGCATCTTAGTCATTGGCTTCCCTGTCCTTGAGAGTCTTCCTGTCATTGCAATTCTTTATACCAGCTCTCGTGTTACCTTCATTCTGGTAGACCATTTCTTAAATGAGCACTACATCTGTTTAAGTACAACCCAGTTGACTTGGAAGGTTTAGGTAGGTACTTCAGGTTGAGCAAAAATAAGAGGTCTGGAAAGTGAGTTTGTATAGGAATTGAGATGGCTCCATCTGT
>LOJH01052545.1:709-12330 GCA_001685095.1 Ellobius talpinus
AGATCCGCCTGCCTCTGCCTCCTGAGTGCTGGGATTAAAGGTGTGCGCCACTACCCGGCTTATTCCACACTTCTATTCCTGCACCCCCCACTAGTATTTTTTAGAGATCATTCCTGCTACAGAAAAACATCCTCATTGGCTTTAGTGGCTGCAGAGTGTCTTATCTGTTGTTTACATTGAGGATGTGTTCAGTAAGCAATGCTATGATGGCATGATGTCATTTTATTAGTGTATCTGGAACCAGCTTCCTAGAAGCAGAATTCTTATCCCATAATATATGGAACAGGACTTTTATAGTCATCATCATTTATATGTGTGTGTATCTGTGTGAGTATGTGTGCCCGTGTGCATGCACATGCCTGTTGAGGGCAGAAGTGGGTGTCAGAGCCCTTGGAGCTGGAGTTCAGGCATTTGTGAACTGCTTGATTGTGGGTGCTGGGATCTGGACTCCCATCCTCAGGACTGAGCAGCAAGTAGTCCTAACTGCTGAGGTATCTCTCTAGTACTAGTGCTGGTTTTCAGAGTGTGAATGCTTGTGTCCTAAATTCAGGTTAAGACCCTAACCCATTGCCAAGAGGGTGGTATTATAACACTTTAGAGAGGTGATGAGGTCACCAGATCCCAGCCTTCCTTCATGAGATTACGACTATTACAATAGAGGCCCCCATGGGGCAGGGCTTGCAGCTCAGTGGTAGAGAGCACTTACTTACCTGGCATGTGCAGGTCCCTGGTTCTACCTCATGCACTCTCAAAAACAGAAAATGGAACCTGTCCAGTCCCTTCTGCAGCATGAGGACAGAGCAGGAACCCACTGTGAACCAGAAAGCAAGCCCCCACTGGACACCAGTCTGCCTGGATGTCAGGCTTCCAAGCCTCAGGACCTGTAAGAATTCAGTTTTCCAGGTCCCTAAGTCTCAGTGAACTAGCTTCGTTCCAGCAACCTGAGCTGCTTGAGGCAGTGGCCTCTGCCAAATGCCCTTGCTAGTGTTGTAGCGCATTAGCCTCCCTCCAGGAGAAAAAAGAGCCCGCTTTTCCCACACTGTCGCCAACACCATGTGTTTTCATCTCCTGCCAATCTGATAAGTGAAAAACAGTATTTCAGAAGCGTTTCATTTTGTGCTTATTAAGCTAATGGAGGGAGCTTTCCCACAGAGCGATGTTTGGATGGCATCCCTAGTAGACAGCCCCGCTGAGGAGTGAGCCAGGATATTTTCTGAGCCTGGGGTTCTCACCTTCCTGGGACTGCCTGGCAGCAGCTGCTCATTCTGGCCAGGATTTACCCTGGTGTCCGCATGTGTGAAACTAGCTGCTTCTGAAACTGAGCTCTCATGGACTGAGCTCCCCTCAGCTCCCCAGTCTGTGCCACCTGCTCTCCAGGGACAGCATGTGCCTCCTCCCTGATGGCTAAAGAAATCAAGCGAAGTGGCTTTCCCTACATAACCTTCCTCTGACCAGACACAATCTATCTTAATTTTAAAAAGTTTTACTTATTTTATGTGTATGGATATTTTGCCTGCATACATATATGTGCACCACATGTGTGCTTAGTGCCATGGAGCCCTGAACTGGAGTTCTAGACAGCTGTGAGCTGCCATGTGGATGCTGGGAATTGAACCTAGGTCCTGTAGAGGAGCACCCAGTGCTCTTAACCACTGAGCCATTTTTCCTATTTTAATTTCAAAAAGATTTATTTAATATTTTATGTGTACAGATGGCTTGCCTGCACACGCCTGTGCTTTGTGTGCAGCACTCACAGAATCCAGAAGAGGGTGTCAGAGCCCCTGGAGCTGGAATTACAGACTGTTATGAGCTGCCGTGTGGGTGCTGGGTCCTCTACAAGAGCAGCCAGTGCTCTTAGCCAGGGAGTCTTCCCTCCAGCCCCTTGTGAGGCTGCTATCAGTAGTGTTTTTATTACTCTGTGGGCTGTGTTCTGTAGACAGTTTAGGACGGTAAGAACCAAATGAGGCTTCCACTCCTTCCAACTCCCTCTCACAGGGTGTTGGTCTTTTGTTTTGCAAGACGCGGTCTCAAGGCCAGGTTGGCCTTGGACAACTAGATAGCCTTGAGAGCTGGGCTGCTGACCTGAGACTGTAAGCCCAGTGCTTAGAAGGTAGAGGCTAGAAGAGGAACCTCAGCTTTCCGTATAACCTCAGCCAAACTGGCCTTGAGCTCCTCCTGCCTCCAGCTCCCAAGTGCTGGGGTCACAGGTGTGCAACACCGTGCCCAGTGACTAGAAAACACATTGTGGGCAAGTTCCCAAGTTGGATTTGTGTAAATGAACTAGGAAGTAAGAAACAAAATGTCCAAGAAAGGTAAAGCCTCAGAGATAATTCCTGTTTCTCTCTCTCTCTGTATGTATGTATGTCTCTGTATAGTATGTATATATTATATATACACATATAGTATTTTTGTGAATGTGAGTATCACATGTGTGTGCTGGTGTGAGCTCCATTCCTGAGAAGTCAGAGGAGGATAGTCAGGGAATGGCCTAAAGGCTTTCCTCCCTTTGCCTTGAGATAGAGAATTTTAACTTTTTTATTTTAATTTTTTAGTTTTTTGAGACAGGGTTTCTCTGTAGCTTTGGAGCTTGTTCTGGAACTAGCTCTTGTAGACCAGGGTGGCCTCAAACTCAGAGACCTGCCTGCTTCTGCCTCCCGAGTGCTGGGATTAAAGGTGTGTGCCACTACTGCCCGGCTAAGACTTTTAATTTTAATTGTCTCTCTTGTGACCTTTAATTCCAACACCCAAGAAGCCAAGGTAGAAGGATTTTTCAGTCTGCCAAGTTTGAGAACCCTGGGATGCATAGTGAATATAGGCCAGCCAGAGCTGTGTAGCAGAAGCCTGTGGCAGAACAGGTAAAACAAACCCAACACAAAGACGCACAGCAGAGCCAGAGGAGCGTGGACATGAGCACCTCAGCATGGAGGTCAGGGGCTGGCTGGGGCTAAACAAATACATGCAGTCTGTATGGGGGGGCGCTAGCTGCCAAGGGAAAGAATAGATGGGGGTGATGAGAATAGAGCATGAAGGAAGGAGGTTAGTGCCTTCTCATGGGCTGGGACCCCGAGGCAGAAGCAGGGTTAGCCAGAGGGGACTCAGTTCAGCTGTGCAGTTGTCAGACGTGAGATGACGCCAGACGGCCATGTGGAAATCCTGGTGTCCCAGGAAGAGCTCTGGAGTCATCAGGGTGTGAATAGGAGCTGCACATGTCCCCTCTATTATTCACAGCTTAGTTTTGTGGGGACCCAAGGAGAGAAACCGCCTAGGTTACTCGAAGGGCTAGAGGCTGAGGTTCTCTGTGACCACAGCCTGGGCTCAGGCACTGTTTTCTCAGCGCAGTGGCCTGGCCTTTCCTGTCCTCCATTAACCCCCTAGACATACATGCATTGTGGTAATGGGGATCATTGACTGTATATGGTTTTTACCTGGTAAGACCTGGTGTTCCAGGGTCCCCAGACCCTAGCAGCCATGCTGCATTAACATGGGATAAAGTTTCCTGGGGAAACTAAGTACAGTGATACACACCTAAAACCCCAGCACTCTGGAAGCTACGACAGGAGAATTGCCTGTAGTGCAAGATCTTCCAGGTGTGCCGATGTACACCATTAGTTCCTGCATGAGGGAGATAGAGTTTAGTGAGACCGTGTCTTAAAACACACCAACAGTTTCCTAGGCTATATAGGAAGGTCCTGCCTCAAGAAAAGAAACTAGGGCCGCAGCTGGAGAGATGATTCACAGGCTGTTCTTCAACTTGGTGGCCCAAAACCATTCCTAATTCTAGTTCCAGGAGATCAGATACCCTCTTCTGGTCAGCTCAGATACTGCATGCACATGGCACTCATACATGCAGGCAAAAACACTCAAACATAAAATATATCTTTTTAAAAAAATAAAAAAGTGGAGGGCTGAGGATATAATTCTGTTGGTAAAGTACTTCCTTAGCATGAACAAGGGCCTGGGTTCCATCCCCAGCACTGAATAAGCCAGGTGTGTGCTGTCATAAATGTCTAAATCCCAGCACTTGGGAGGTGGAGGCAGAAAATCAAGATCATCTTCAGCTACATAGATAGTTTTGGGATAGCCTGGGTTACATGAAATCCTGTCTCAAAGTAACCTCCCCACACACAACAAAGCTACTGTCAAAATCTAGGCTAGGAAAGCTAGGCGGTGGTGGCACACACCTTTAAATCCCAACACTCAGGAAGCAGAGGCAGGTGGATCTCTGAGTTTGAGGCCAGCCTGGTCTACAAGAACTAGTTCCAGGACAGGCTCCAAAGCTACAGAGAAATCCTGTCTCAAAAAACAAAAACAAAACCAAAAAAAGCCCATCCATAAGCAAGAAAAGAGCAGAGTATCTTGTGTAACAGTTTGAGTGAGCCACGTTTCCCACAGGTCCCCAGTTGAGGAAAGTGTTTGGGGTGAAGGTACGGAACCATGCCGAGGTGTAGCCTTGCTGGAGGAACTGTGTCCCTGGAGTAGGCTTTGGGAGTTTATGGCATCAGTCCAATTCTAGTTCGCTGTCTCTTTTGTATGGATGTGATGTGGTCTCTCAGTTTCTTGCCACCTGCTGCCCTGCCTCCCCCGAACCTGTCATTATGGATTCTCCTAGAATTGTCAATCAAATAAAGCCGTTCTCTCCAAGTTGCTTTTGGTCATAGTGTTCTTGCTCCTTGGAGTCCTTGTCACACAGAGATGGCCTTGGCCTGGAGAGCTGGAACCCCAAGATAAGAATTCAGGGAGAATTCAGGGAGCGAAGAAGGGAGGACCTGTGGCCAAGGAAAGCGGGCCTTTAGAACTCTGCCGTGCTAGCCACCTGAAGCTGTGTGACTGTGTGGCCCCTTGAGCCCAGCTGCAGTAAAAGGTAATCTTCAGGATCGTGAAAGAAGTGGCTTGTTTGTCTCGGTCCCCATCAGGCATCCCTGAGCACCAAAGTGTGCTTCTAAGTATTCTCACACTGGCACTCCCTCAGGGTAGGACCACAACTACACGGGTAGGGCCAGGCTGCAAGACAAAGTCTCATTGTATAGCTCTGGCTGGCCTAGAACTCTTGCTATGTAGACCGTGCTGGTAAAATTTCTTCGTGTCTGTGTTGCATGCGCCACAACTCCTATATAGTCAGGAGACAGCCTGAAGGACTCTGTTCTCCAGACACCATGTGTGTGCCAAGGATGAAGGTTTGGTGGCAAGCAGCTTTACCCTCTGAGCCATCTCTCCAGCCAGGAGCAGAGGGTACCTAATCCTCAGTGCTGCTGACATCTGGGTCTCTATTCTGGGGACCGGCGCTGTGACCTTATCTTCCTAGCATTCCTGGCCTCTCCCTCCTGATGGCTGGTAAACTTCTTCACAATCATCAGCAAAACTGTTTCCAGACAGTGCCACTGTCCTGTTGGGGACCAAACCCCCAAGACAAGGGCATTGAACTTAAATCTAACACCAGGACTGTGTGTGTGTCCAGGTGCCAAGAAGAAAGTGCTAGAAAATACGTGTGATCAGCAGAGGCTCCCCAGGCTAGGATACATCTTCACTGCCGAAAGTTGTGTAGTTTCTCTGAATGTTCCAGGAGAGGGTTTCAAAACCTGCAAAGCCCAGAGCTTGACTATTTACACAGGAATCCTGGTTTTGCCCCATAGCTCTGTGACCTCGGGACACGTTTCTTCACCATTTCATGATGAAGATGCTTGTGTCCTGGGGTTGTCAGGAGCACCTCATGTAAGAATATGAGCAAAGCACTTAAACCAGTGCCTAGATCTGAACCAGCTGCTGTGAGAGCAGCCCTCTGGAGGCTGAGGCTACTGTGTAGTCTTGTGGAAGTGCCCTAGGGTTGTCAGGGGAGGGGGAGGGGAGGGCAGAGAGGGACTGCCTGTGCTCTAAATGAATGTGGCCCTGAGCTGCCATGACCCTCCAGGACTGCTCTGACTGAGCAAAGGACTGTCAGCAAGTGTGGGAGGGGCATGGCCTTGGGTGACAGCACTCTAAGGACAGTTCCTTGGGGAGACTAAAAAGAGATCAGTGGGGCCCTTCTAGCATCGGGAGTATGAGGGCTTCTAGCTGGGAATGTAGTTCTGTGGTAGAGCACTTGCCTGCACCAAACACGCATGGCCCTGGCTTCCATCCCTGATACACGAAGTGTGTGTGTTGGGGGGACGTGCCAAAGGGACGGTATAGAGTTCTCTGTGTGACTGATGCCCATATGAGACTAGATGTGGAATCAAAATGCCTCTGAACAGTGTGGATAACCAGGGAACTGCTCTTGGTCTAATAGTGACCCTGTTCCTGGTTGTTCCCAAATCATCTCTCCCTTTACCCTCTTCCTTTCATTCTTTTTTTTTTCTTTCTTTCTTTTTGGTTTTTTGAGGCATGGTTTCTCTGTAGCTTTGGAGCCTGTCCTGGAACCAGGCTGGCTCGAACTCACAGAGATCTGCCTGCCTCTGCCTTCCAAGTGCTGGGATTAAAGGCGTGTGCCACTACTGCCCGGCTCCCTCTTCCTTCTTAGAACAAGAATCTGGACAGGTACATCCACATCCACCATGCTGCCACGGGTGCAGAGGGCAGAAAGGAGGGAGTTCCCACCTCTCCAGCTGTGTGACCTGGGAAGGTCATTTGCACTGTGGGAACTGTAGTTTCCTCTGAGAGGGCTGAGATGTGCACCTCTCAGATTCATACCTGCTGTACCTGGGAACCTGTTAGAAATAAGTCTCGGAAGCTTATTTTCACAAGTCCCCTACTGTATCCCATACCCAGGACAAACCAGGTCAACAGGCAGCTGTGAGCACAGCGCCACCTGCTGGCTGATGCCAGCTGCATGTACGCACTCAGGGTGCAGTGAGGACACCAGTGCAAACTGCAGGGGGCTGCATTCTCCTGCCTTCTTCCCCAGAGGAAATCAGGTGAAAGCGAATGTCAGAAGCAGCATTAAATGTCCAAGATATGTCACCAAAGTACAACAGCAGAGTGCTTGCACCGGTCATGACAAGTGTCTTTGTCAGGTGTTCAAATGTGACAGGCATGCAGATAGTGGCCCTTCTTCTGCACAGTTCCAGTCCCAAGGCTACCACGGGTCCCTGCCCCACACTCTTCTCTCACTTTCCTGACTAAGAGCAGCCAAAGAGGTCCCAAAGCAAGTCTGCTGCCCCTGGCTGCTCAGGGCTTCGGAAGGAGGTACAGGATGAGGCCCGGGTCTCGGTGGCCAACCATCCAGGCAGCTGACTAATGACGGGCACCAGCCCTGCCTTTGAGCTGTAGAGATGAAAGGGGGCATAGTTGCGAGGGTAGGTGGGTGGAGCTGGCAGGTCAGGACAGGACCACTTGGTAGCGCAACCCTCACCTTTTGGCTCCAAAATGACCTCTGTCCCACAAGCTTTAGTCTCCAGCACTGCAGAAATAAAGACAATAAATGAAACAGAGCTGGGCATTTGGCACCGAGCAGCGGGAGGTGGAGGCAGGAGGATAGGGAGTTCAAGGCTGGCCTTTGCAATCTAGCAAGTTCATGTCCAGCCTGGGCTACAAGAAACTCTGTCTGGAAAAAAAAAAGCACGGCAGGTTGGTGGGGAGAACCAGATGTATTGTCTTTATCCTCCACTGAGGGAGGCTTTCATTCTTGAGTCTGTCTCAGAAAAAGCTAAGCTTGACCCTAAGGGATACCGGACCTGGGCTCCAAATACAGGCATCCTTAGAACTTGCCCTTGATGCCTTAGACCATGCAGAGAGGCTTCTGCAGCTAAGGTGTGGCCAAGCAGACCCAGGCACACAAGCATCAACCTCAGCCACCCACAATTGCAGAGTGGCTTTCCCTGCTCTGCTCCCCCGCCCTATGGTGTTGGGTGAATGGAGACTGTACAGAGTGGGGAGCTGTATGCACAGAGGAAAGGCTGAGCCGGAGGAAATGACGCTAGAAGGAAGGCAGCTGTGATGAAACAAGCAGAGTGAGTCAGGCTGGCTATTTGGAGCGACTTGATTCCTACGTCGGGGGCCTGGTTTCCTCATCAATGAAATGCAAACACGGTTTTACACACCCGTGGATGCTAGGACCATCATGAGCAACCAGAGAAATGAGCGGACTTTCCCAACCGTCAGGGTTATGTAAGTGTTGGTGGCTATGGCTGCCACAGCAGGAGTTTCCAGCCAGTGGTAATATAAGAGCGCTACAGTCTGGATGGACCCCAGGGTTTTATGTATTCTGACAGCACTACATGGAGCCACATCCCTAAAGGCCTTTTTATATGACATGGGGTTTATGCATCCCAGGATGACCTTGGACTCATAGTGATCCTCCTGTCTCAATTTCCTGACTTGCTAGAGATAGAAACCAATGCACTCTACCACTAAAACCACATCTCCAGGACTATATGTACACACATGTGTATACACACACACACATATATATATGTATATATACACACCCACACACTTTTTTTGAGATAGAGTCTCACTGTGTAGCCTTTGCTGGTCTTGAATACAGATCTCAGATCTTCCTGCCTCTGCCTCCCAGGTGCTGGGATCAAAGACTTGTGCCCACCCCACCACAGCCAAACTTTTGTTTGTGTTTTATTCTGTGCTTGTGAGCAGGGAGGAACATGTCGAGTCATAGGACAACTTGCTGGGTCAGTTCTCACCTTCTACCACGAGGCTCCCAGGGATCATACTCAGGTTTTCAGACCAGCAAGCAACTTGCTTCACCCACTGGGGCATCTCACCAACCCTTTAAAAAAATTCAATGTTTTTGTGTGTTCCTATTGTCTGTATGTGTGTGACATCTGTAGGACAGCCTCTGGTGTAACCCTTAGGAAGGTTGTCCACCTCGAGACAGGTTCTCTCATTGACCTGGGGCTTAAACATTAGGCCTAGGCTGTCTGTCTAGAGTCCCAGAGACCCCTGTCTCAGTGCCAGGACTACAAGCAGGCACCAAGCACAGTTTTAGTGTGGGCTCTGGGGACCAAGTTTTAAGCAAGGCCTTCATGGGCTGAGCCATCCCCTCCACCTAGGACTGAACTCAAGCCCTTATGCAGGCAAGGCAGTTATTTTACTTATTTTTTCTTTCTTTTTTTTTTTCTTTTGTCTTTCGAGACAGGGTTTCTCTATGTAACAACAGTCCTAGCTGTCCTGGAACTCACTTTGTAGACCAGGCTGGCCTCAAACTCAGAGTTCCACTTGCCTCTGTGTCCGGAGTGCTGGGACTAAAGGGGTGCGCCACCACTGCCCTACTGTCTCACCTCTTCTAAACTGTATTTTTACTTCCATTCACAATTCCTTGTGTTTTTTGTTTTAGAGGTGAGATCTCATGTAGCCAAGCTGGCCTTAAACTGTCTTTCTTTTGCCTGCACTTCCTCAGTGCTGGAATCAGAAGTTTGTACCACAGTGCCAGGCTTTAGACTGACCTGGCCCAGATCTGAACCATGGCTGCCTCCATTCCTCATGGCGGCTTGAGGTAGGATCACTGTCGGGCCCAGCAGAAGAAACAGGCTCAGAAAATCAGACTTGTTAAGGACAGTTTATCATCTGACTTTACCCCTGACTTTAACCCTATGCTTGGCACCGTCCAGCTGACTACTCCAGAGCCCCATGATGCCTGGGGAGCTCCAAGTCACCAACCAGCAGCTGTGGAGCAGGGGCCATTCCAAACTGGCTGTTCATTTCCCATGCCAAGTGAAACCAAGCCCTTCTCCGCCCACCCCAGGGCACCCCATAGCTGGGAGGCCACACCCTACTCCTCAAGCCTTGAAGCAGCAGTTGAATAGGTGAACTAGTTCGTCAAACACTGCTTAGGGAAGCAGTCAGAGGCCAGCGCGGTGTTGATGAGCTTGGCTTTGTGAACACAGGGTGTCCCTCACCCTGCTTGAACCAGCTGGGTACCAACCACCTAGTACTTCAGCTAGTGCCACAGATCACAAAGGTCCAAGAGCTGCTCCTCCCACAGGGAGCTGCTCTTCTCAGAGGGAGCTGCTCCTCCCACAGGGAGCTTCCTCTTGTCTTTCTCTTGTTCTTGTGAGGTGGGCCATTCTTCTGCCCTTCCTTTCTTACCTGCCTTGACCTGGTTGCAGGAATCCAGCCAGTCCCCACCTGAAGAACTAACTATTGTTCCTCATGTATTTGACATAACCCAAGACATATACTAGAATATATCCCAATTCACTGCCCAGGCAGAGGACAGATGGTGACTCTCCCGACACGTCGCTCCTGCTCTAAACTGGCCTTAGCACACTACCCTTGATTGTCCAAGACCCATGTCCATGTTGGCAGCACACTTCTGGACCCTGTGGCTCCTTGTGCCGCCCCCCCACCCCATCAGGACTTCTTGGGCCTGGGTGGAAAAGCAAGCCTACTCCCCCATCTCCCATCCCAAGCTCTCTCAAGGCCTTCTCATGGGTAAGTGCCATGGCCAAGGAGCAAGGAACCCACCCTTGACCTAACCAGTGCATAAGGCTTCTGTTGCAGAGACCTCTGTACTGTGCAAGTAGTCTTGATCACATCTCCAAGTGCAGAGGAGACCAGCTACTACATGTTCAGGGGAACAGGCACATTGTGAGGCTCTGACATACAAATGTCACCCCCATGGGTTTCAATTCAGACTTGGGGCCTAGTCCTTCTTTTAGAACCTGCATGTAAACTGGTTTCAATAAGCCTTGGTAAAGCAGACAGTACCAGATAGCAGAGACAAGGCGCAGGCCCAGAAAGCTCCTCCTTCCCCCTCCCACCCCCATCCGCCAATAGTACATAGCCAAGCTGTCCCTTGGTGCTTTCAAGACAGACATGTTTCCATCTTCCACAGACCTCTGCCACTCACACACCGCCTGTCTGTCTTCTGTCTTCCAGAACAAAGGTGCTCAGTGGTGTCTGAGCTGGGACCTATAATACCCAGTGTGACCTCCCACCCCCCACACAACAGCAGCCCCAATCCAACCCCTTAGAAGTCAGCCAAGTGAACCACAGCTCAGGAGGCGGCTTTCCGATGGGTTCCAGAGTAGGCGTAGGAGATAGGATGGCGTGTCCCTGGCCTCACCGTGAATGTATTGATGGGGCTTCCATAGTGGGGAGACCTGGAGGGAGTTAAAGGGGGAGTGGTGAAGGTTCACATGGACCCCCTCTACCCACCTCCCCAAGAACAGAACATTTTAAACTGTGATGTGATGAACTTCTGAACTCCAGGGTGGGACCAAGCGCATCAGACAAACCCTGCTTACCGCAGAACACCCCTGGTACCCTCTGCTCACTCAGACTCCTTTGCTCCCTGCTGCATCCGGATCCATCTTTCCACCTGGGTCCACTAAGTCTCCCTTTCTTCTACACTGATTTGAAGCCCTGAACCTCCAGAGGGAGAGAGGGGAGTGAAGAGGTGTATTGGGAAGTAAGAAGCCAGCCAACAGCACCCTCTCCACGTATCTGAGCCTTTCTCCCTTCTCTCTTAGTCGCAAGCTATGGTCGTGGCCTTGGCATTACCTCTGTTCACGCATCCCTGGTCGCAAACCCCCGGAGATCCTTCCCCAGCTCACCTGCTGCCTTTGGCAGGGATGAAGCCATAGTCCCCAGCTTTGCCGCCACTACCACCACCGCCTCCGCCGGGCGTCTTGTACTTGACCTCGGCTGCGCCTCGGGCGCCCTCCAGCGACAGCCTCCGTGCGTGCAGG
>LOJH01052549.1:0-10543 GCA_001685095.1 Ellobius talpinus
GACCAGAGAGACTTCATCCAGCAATTGATGGGAGCAGATGCACAGTCCCACAGCCAAACATTAGGTGGAGCTCAGGGAGTCCTGCGGAGGAGGGAGAGAAAGGATAAAAGGAACCAGAGGAGTCAGGGACACCAAGAGGACATGGCCCACAGAACCAACTAATTGGGACTCATGGGAGCTTGCAGAGATCAGGGAGCCTGTAGGAGTCTGACCTAGGTCTTTGCATATACATTATGACTGAGTAGCCTGGTGTTCTTATGGAATTCCTAACAGTGGAAGCAGACGTGGTTGCTGACTCTTTTGCCTACTTATGAGATCCTTTTCCTCCTACTGAGTTGTCTCATCCAGCCTGTGGAGTGGATTCCTCATTTAATCTATTACTCACCAGCGCCTCAAGCGCTTACGGAGTGATGGCTGGAGGCCAGGGCCTTCACTGGAGGCTGCAAATATAACCATGAATAAGATAAATAAAGCCAGGTCCAATGGTGCAGACCTATCATCCCTGCTATTGGAGGGAACAGAGACAAGAAAATTGAAAGTTCAAGAATTGCCTATCCTACAGAGCAAGTCCAAGGCCCAGGCTGGGCAACTCACTGAAACTCACACACACACACACACACACACCCCGTCTCAAAACCGAGGCGCAGAAAGGGACTGGGGAGATAGCTCATTGGTAAAGCACTTATGGCTCAAACATGTGGCCCTGAGTTCAATTCCCAGTATCCATGTAAAGTACAGCTGGACACTAGAGAGGCTGAAACGGGGGGGGGGGTCCCAGACCAGTCAGCCTACCCAGACCATGAGGGTAATTCTCTCCTGATCAATGAGAGAATCTAGCTCAAAAACTAAGGTGGAAAGAAAAAGAGGAAGACATCTGGCTTCAACCTCTAGTCTCCACGTGTGTTTGCATGCACACACACAGAGAACACACACAGTGAAGGGGGGAGAAAGCAGTCTAATCACTAAGATTGTCACACTGGAAAAGTCACAGGGAGACCTTCCTGACATCCCTTCTAGTTCTCCATTGACACCCAGCAGCACCAGCCAACCACGGGAAGGCACCATCTTGGATAACATCCACATCTGATAACCATTCTATAAGACACTTAAGAAACTCCCCAGCCGTGAACCTGTGATTCCAACAGAGTGACTGTTGCTTTAACCTGTTACATTGAGGTGATCTGTCACATAGATATATCAGGGCCTCTTGCTGGCCCAGCAACCCACCACCACCCTCTTCCTCATGTGTCCCTCCGCTTGACCTTTTTGCCTGTCCCTCAAACTCACAGGTGTTCCCAGCCCTAGGGCTTTGTATATTGGTTGTTTTCTTTCTCTCCATGGAAACCCCAAGGAAAAACTCCAGCCCTCCCTCGGCTGTATCCTTGTGACACATAGCACAGGCATCAGCTCAGAGGAACAGGCTCAGCAAATTCTTCACCATCTCAGGATCAAGGTTAGATCCCAGGCCAGTGAGATGTTCCGCAGGTAGGGACAATGGCAACCTGGGTTCAGTCCCTGGGACTCCTATGATAGGAGAGCACTGACTTTTTCAAGTTGTCCTCTGACCTTCATACATGCAATATGACACATATGTGCTCATACACATACAGACACACACATTCATTGGAAGTAGAACAGTATGTAGGTACCAAGGACTAGAGAAAGGAAATAAATGTTAATGTTTAATGGAGACAGAAACACCTTCTTGGGAAGATACACACATACAAAATGGATGAATATCTGTTATAATTGTGTAGCTTGCTGTCTTTGTGGGACTCCTAACAGAGGGAGGGATCTGTTTCTGATGACTTTGTCTGATTTGGGGGCTCTTTTCCTCCTACTGGGTTGCTTCATCCAGTCTTAATATGAGGGGAGTCGCCTAATTTTATTGCAACTTGATATGCCATGTTCGGTTGCTATCCCTGGAAAGTTTGCTCTTTTCTGAAGGGAAACAGAGAAATGGATAGGGAGGGGAGAGGGGGGGAGAAGGACTAGGAGGTGAGGAGAAAGGAGTAACTGTGGCCAGGATGTAATATATGAGAGAATAAATTGATTTTCTTAATCTAAAAAATGAATAAAATTTTAATTAAAATCACCCTTTCTTCCAGCAGTCCCCACTTGACCTTTCCTTTGTCTTCATTAACAATGGCCTCTACCAGAGTAGACCTGTGTGGGTCGCCTACCTCGTAAGCAGGAATGATTATAAAATGACTGCACCACAGAGATGGTGGAGAGAAGGTCTGCTACCCCAGGCTGGTGTCGGGAAGGTACGGACTCATCCAACAGGGGCTAACACTGGACTCATCCAACAGGGGCTGACACTGGACTCATCCAACAGGGGCTGACACTGGGCTCATCTAACAGGGGCTGACACTGAATGTTGTTTAGAGCTGGCAGGATCCACAATGACAATGGTGAGAGCCCAGTGGCAGCGCCTTAGCTCACAGAAAGGGTGCACTGTCGTTTTCCCAGTGCGAAGGCACAGACACCCGACTTGACCTATGAAATTCACGTAAGGAACTGCAGAACGGCTCTTTTGCTATAATCCAAACTAGCCTTGAGTTTATGATCCTCCTGCCTCCCTCCCCCAAATGCTGGGATTACAGGCATGCACCACGATGCCTCGTATATGTGTCCCTGAGGTGCAACACTAAGCAAGCACTCTACCCACTAAGCCACAGCCTGGACATTTTAATGGTTGGTTTCTAAGAACAGTCTTAATGCACGAAATACATTCACACTGTTCACCACCGCCCACACCCAGAACTTGAGTAACTTCCCGAGAAGGTACTCTGCCGGTATTAAACACTTTCGTTTTCCCCTTCCTAATCCCCTGAAGCCACCTTTCTACTTCCTAGGACTGATACTATTCCAGGGACTCTAAGTAGAATCATGCAGCCTATGGCTGGTCTCGAACTCGTCATCCTGCCTCAGCATCCCCCAGCTGCGTGTCACCTTTTGCACAACGTCCTCAAGGTTCATTATGCAATGTTAATTTCCTCCCACTTTTGAAATAAAACATGTAATATGCGCGTGCTCCTTGTGTTGTACTGATCGGATTCTTCAGGGTCCTCGGCTGCCAGGATGACTGTGTACACTGGGGACATCATGATCAAGGGAAGTAGGCAGGATTCTGACTCATGCGAAGTCAGTATTTAACCTTCCAGGCCCCACTTCCCGGAAGAGTCACCCTGCACTGCGCAAGGATGCACTGGGCGGAGACAGTCACCCGCGCTGGGCTTCAGTGCGCAGGCGTGGGTGTACCCGTGGGTGCGCATGTGCGGAGGCTCCGTTCCCCTGGGGTGTAATCCAGCAATCCGAGGTTTCGCTCCCACCGGGAGGTCTGTTTATAAACACACCGCGCGACCGGCAGCGAGGGGTAACCCTAAGGCAGTGAGGTCGGAGATCGGAGGTCAGTGGGAACGGGAGAGAAGACGGGGAGAATGGCTTCCGCCACCCACGCGGGCTGTGAGGTGGCCGAAGGGGCGACCCTGCCACGGCCCCGGACTGCCGGGCGCCACGTGGTACGCACGTGGTCCCGCACGGCGGCGCGCCCCTCCCCCCATGGCGTCCGCAGTGTACCCTGGTGGCGCCTGCTGCCCTAAGCGCACGCGCAGAGAGCCTCGACCGGCACCTTCCGGTGTCCTGGCTGAGCACGCCTGCCGTTTTCTGACCCACGCGGGGAAAGGGACCGGTGGTCCGCGATCACGTGGGCGGCGACTGCTGCGGGGTGGGCGGCGCCTCGGAGAAGGATGAATGGATGGGGGAGCGGTCCGTCTGCGGCGATCCCTGCAGGGTGCCGCTTGTGCGGGCCATCTGCCTGCAGGTTCCTGAAGGCCCAGTACACACTCAATAAATGAACGGTTCGAAGAGGAAGTTATTAAAATATTACAGGCGCTTTATTATAGCACTTAATCTTCGCGATTGTATTTATGAGATCCTACTGAAGACTCGGCTGCTGTCCAAACGCTCCATGTGATGGTTAAATAGCTTATTGGTTCTTAGGTTGCTGCCTTTTTAAACTTTTGCTCTATCCTAATACTGTAACCATTTATTAGTTATTGTGGAGGTCAGAAGACAACTTGCTGGAGTCTGTTTCCTCCTACCATGTGACTCCTGGAGACTCAACTCAGATCAGTCGGCACCTTTATCAACTGAGCCTGCTCACCGGCCCTTTGTACCGTGTTATAAAAAGATCTGACGTTTACAGAGTCGGTGAACAAGTATCCCAGGCTTGGTAACACACCCCTAATCCCAGCAGTTGGGAGGCTGAGCCAGGAGGATCTTCAAATTCCAAGCTGGATTGGACTGTATAGGGAGACACCCCCCATGAAGTGATAAGGCCTGGTGGGTACACACCTCTAATCTCAGCACTGGGGAGGCTGAGGCATGGAGGATCAGAAGTACGAGATTATCTTCAGCCACCTTGCAAGAGAGGCCAAACTGGGATATATGAGACCATGGCTCAAAATAAAATATACACACACCCAGTTGCAACTTTGTATGACCTATCCTGAAGTGTGGGCATGTGACATCCTTGTAACCAGAGAAGGGCCTGGTGGCTTGACCTTGATTGAATGGCACCTGTGGAATGGGTGGGAGGTGGGAGGCATCCACCCTCCCACACCTCTAGTTCTAAGTAATCATGAGACTCACCCTTGACTGGCTATCTTCAGGCCTTGGAGGATCCTGAACCACAGACTCTTGTTATATAGTCCAGGCTGGCCTCGAACTCAAAATCCTCCTGCCTCTCTCTCCTGGGTACTGGAATTGCAGGTGTGAGCTGCCATACCCAGCTTCCCTTCCTGTCTAACTCCATCTGTCTACTCTGTCTCACTTGCTTCACCATTGGGTGTCGTGTTCTACAGCTGTTCCCTCCAAGAGGGAGGTAGAAGCTCCTGACACTCCAGAGGTGGAACAGTGTCACATGGAAGATTGTAGCAGCTCTGAGGAAGCTTCCCTTCCTCAGCTCTGTAGTAGCAGGAAACAGCCCATGGGGGAGGGGACTGATCAGCCAAACTGCAAGATTTCTCAGTGGAGCTGCCTGCCAGTCATCTTCTAGTAGGAGTATGCTTTTGAGTCATCCCTGCTTCTGTAAGCGACCCCTCACCCATGCTGCTGTCAGTGACCCTGATAAAAAAAACTCATTAGTCATTGGTTCACCAGGTTGAACTTTGGTATGGTTCTTACTTTGGTCTGTTGTGGGTTCCCTTTCTGGGATGGGGTGAGTAGACGTGTGTGTGTGTGTGTGTGTGTGTGTGTACGCATGCACGCATGTGTGTATGTATGTTGCATCTCTCCAGAAAAAGTCTGTCGTATGTATAACACTATAAAGCCCCTCTATGGAGCCATCCACCAGCAATCACATGATTCCACATTGGGTCCTTGGTGGGAGAGGTACCATGGCTGAATCCCATGAGATCTCCCCTGCGCTGGCCCCAGTTGCTTTTCACGTAGTCACTTAATCCTCAGAACCTCTTTCAGTGGGCACTGTGGTCCACAGGGACACTGTGACCAATACCACAGAGCAGGAGACAGACACCACAGACATTTTTCTCTTCCCTGTTGAGACCGGAAGTCTAGAGTTGAGATTTGGCCCCACTGGAGCCAGTCACTCTAATGCCACCACCTTCCCTGGGTCACTTCCGTAGAGACCCTGTCTCCAAGTGCACTCATGCAGGAAACTGGGAGTTGGGGCTTCTGCATGCAAAATCTGAGCCCGGGCACACACCAGCTACTCTGGAGGCTGAAGCAGGGGGGCCACCTGAGTCCACGAGTTCTGAGCTGTTCTGATGGGGCACTGACTCTAAATTCAGCATCTGCACGGTGACTGCTCCCCAGGAGTAGGGGAACCACCCATTTTCTAAGGAGGGGGTGACAGCAGCTCAAAACTCCCGTACTGATCAGCATACAAAGTTCAAGCTGAGGTGATAGGTCAGATGATAAAATGCTTACCTTACAAGCTTGAGGACCTCAGTTCAGTCCCCAGAGCCATCTTTAAAAAGCCTCCTGGTGTTGTGAATCATGCTTATAATCCCAGAGCTAGGCACACAGGAACAGGCAGGTCCCTTAGGGCTTCCTGGCTGCTCAACCTAGCATACTAGGTAATTTCCAGGACAATTAGAGACACTGTCTCAAAATTAACACTAGGTGGACAGCACCTGAGGAAGGACACTTGAGACTTGGGGTTGTCCTTTCGTCTCATTACTCATGATACTAGTTTTATGTCAACTTGGCATAGCTAGAATCATCAGAATGGAGGGGGCCTCAATTAAGAAAAACCTCAAGCTATAGGCAAGCCTGTAGGGCATTTTTTTAATGACTGATGGGGGAGGGCCCCAACCCATTGTTGGTGGTGCTACTCCTGGGTTGGTGGTTTTGGGTTCTGTAAGAAAGCAGGCTGAGCAAGCCATGAGGAGCAAGCCAATTGTTGCAGAATATTTGTTTAACTGTGTAAAGATGATGTGTTGCTGTTTTACCTTGCCTGCCTAAGGCACCATATTAGTCTAATAAAGAACTGAATGGCCAATTGCCAGGGAGGAGGTATAGGCGGGACTTCCAGGCAGGGAGAGTAAGTAGGAAGAGGAATTTAGGCTCAGGGAAGAAAGAAAAAGAGGCACCAGGAAGACACCAGGAGCCAGTCAGACAGACGTAGAGGAAGCAGGAAAGTAGGGTATACAGAATGAAAGGTAAAAAGCCCCAAGGCAAACTGTAGATGAAGAGGAAACAGGTTAAATTAAGTTAAAAGAGCTAGTGGGACATGCTAAGCTTAGGCCAAGCATTCATATTTAATGGTAAGTCTCTATGTCTTTATTTGGGAGCAGAATGGCGACCCAAGGAAAATCCAACTATAATCAGTAACTAGCTTCCACAGCCTCTACATCAGCCCCTGCCTCCAGGTTCCTGCCCTGTTCAGAGTTCTTGTCCTGACTTCCTTAGATGATGAACAGTGCTGTGGAAATGTGAGTCAAGTAAACCCTTTCCTCCCCAGCTTGCTTTGTCATGGTGTTGTATCCCCACTACAGTAACCTTAACTAGGGACACGCACACACTTGTAGGCTTGTGTGCACCCCCACACATGGACACACGCATACAAAGAGGGTGCAGATGCTGAGACGTCCAGGAGATGAGTAAAGCACACTTCTGTGAGGGTGTTCCCAGAGGACTCGGGACAGCAGGTGAGGGAGGAGACCCGCCCTGGCCACAGACAGGATTCTCTGAGGGTCTACAGGCCAACATGGAACCAAGTCAAAGAAGGAGCTGGGGCTGGTGGTGCAGGTCTAACATCTCAGCTACCTTGGAGGCTGATGCAAGAGGACAGCAAATTCCAGATGACAGAGGGAGTTCAAGGCCTGCCCAGGTAGCTTAGTGAGAACTTTTCTCAAAAGAAAAGTAAAAGAGAGGGCCGTTCCTCAGCAGTAGAGCCCCTGCCCAGAATCCCCCAATGAGAGGCTAGGGTGTGGCTCAGTGGTAGAGCACCTGCCTAGAATCCCCCAGTGAGGGGCTGGAGTGTGACTCAGTGGTAGAGCACCTGCCCAGAATCCCCCAGTGAGGGGCTGGAGTGTGACTCAGTGGTAGAGCACCTGCCGGGCATGCTGGAAGCCCTGGGTTCAATCTTCAGCACTACAAAAATGAGAAGAAAAAGGAGAATTTTAAGCATTTCATCCTTGCTTTCATGGGGCCATAATAACCTTCTGATAGCCCCTGTTTAAACACATTTTACACCCCCACGGAATCCATCCCACCTGCTGATGAATGTCCCCTTCCTGTCTAATGCCATTCAATCTCATCACTTCCCATGAGCTCCAACCCACCAAGGTCCCTCTCGCGCCGTATCGTAACACTAGCTGCTCTGTCGTGGACCTCATACCCTGTCTAAGGTTAGCAGCGGTGGAGCGAGCCCTGCGTCTTGCATCCCATTCACAGATCAGGCCTTGTCTTTTCTGGCACACTTCTGTCACCAGACACCCAAGGAAGAAGCCTCCTGTCACCTTCACCTAAGATTTGCAAGGCAACCAGCTCCACCCTCATGCTTGATCTTCCCACGCGGGGTCTCACAAAAGAAATCAAGAATCTTGGTGCCCCGGCTCCAGCCCCGACCTTCCCAAGCTGCTCAGGTCGTGAGACTGGCCTGGCACCGACAGAATGAGAACCTCGGATTGCGGATTGCGAGCAGGCAGCCATCAAGGCTTTATCAAAGATTTCTGCGGAACAAAGGCCCTGCCGGCCCGGGAGCTCGTGCTGGGCCCTATTGAAATCTCGAAGTAGCCCTTCTATTAATCACTCCCTGGTGCCTCAGAGGCCAAAAAATGGGGAGGGGGCAGACACACAAAACCTCTTTTCTAAGCAGGAAGAACTTTGCACAGATCCAAGCAGAAAGATTTCAGCCCCACAAGTACTCTCTCTTGCCAACAGGGTAGATGCCTGGGCCTCCCAGACTCACACAAACAAACAAGAGAAGTCTGGCTGGAAGGAAGGGAGTGGGGGTGGGGAGTGGGGGACATGACCAGCAGCCCTGGGAACTCCAGGAAAGCCCTGTGGATGAGTGAGGGCCCTCGCCTGCATACAACCCCTCCCTTGTCCTTTTAGAAATCAAAAAGACCTGGTTGAATGATTTTTTTAAGGTCCACAATGTGAGCAAAGGCAAAAAAAAAAAACCCTACACACAAAAAAAAAAACACTTCCTAAAGAATTGAAGAGAAAAAAAATTAGAGAAAGATAAAATAAATGGAAACAAAAGTTCCATTCCTTACTTCAGATGTGACCTTAAGTTGCAGCTTGTCTTCGACTCCCTACATGGTCAGTGTTAACTAATAACTAATATTATATTGCTCAGTCATCAACCGATCTCATGTTTTGCTTCTGGAGGGTTATGGGGAAGTGAGGAGGTGAGCCTCTGTGTGCATGTGGAGACCGAAGGCCAACATCCAGTATCCTCTGCTCTCACCTTAGATTTGTTTTATTCTTAAAACAAATTTATGTATCTGTGTGTGCGTGTCTACATGTGAGCACAGTATCTGCACAGTCCTGAAGAGGGTGTTGACTCCCTAGATCTGGAAGGTAGGCTGTAAGCCTCCCAGTGTGGGTGTCAGGACTCGGGTCCTCTGCGAGAGAACCAAGTGCTCTTAACTGCCGAGCCCTCTCTCCACCCCATCATTTCCCTTTCAGCAATGGAGCCAAGCTGGGCCCACTCCTTTCATCTTGCCAGGTAGTTGAGACTGGAGAAGAGAAGAGAGCTAGGCTCTTGCCCTGAACATGTATCAGCTCATGCCGATTCCTGGGCCGAATCCCTTCTCTCTGAGTATGTCTCTCATATACAGGTGGGATTGCTCTAAAGTCTCCAGTACCTGGGAAATTCATTTCATGATAGTCTCATGAGCCATGAGTTAGCATTTGCTCAGCCTCCCACAGGCTGGCTGGGCCATGGCTTTCTTGAGAGCCTGCTGCCACTGTTCCCCACCGTGACATCCTCTTAGACCTCTGGAACTGTAAGACATATAAGCCCTTCCTTCTGTATGCTGCCTCAGTGAGGGTGTTTTAGCGCAATAGAAGAGTAGCTAATACACTCCTAGAAGAGTGCTGCGCTCAACCCTCACCAGGAAAGCCCTTCTGCAATGGACAGCAGTTGATGCAGAGGCTCAGACCTGGTCCAAGCACTGAGAGTCAGCAACTGTTGCATTCTCAGTCCTAAATGGGACGTCCACATCAACCTCCTGAGGGCATAGGGAGCATCACAGGCGAGGAGGGATAAAGGATGTGGGAGGCAGAGGATGAGGAGGAGAGTGTGAGATGCTGTTTTTCTGGACATGACATGCCCATTGTGCTCATGAACTCACTTCAGCTATGGTCTCCTTCATAAGCCAGCTAGATCAGTCAGCATTCCAGCTGGCAGCAATAATTAGAGCCAGTGGGTGTCTTCGTCACTGTTCTATTGCTATGAAGAGACACCATGACAACAGCACTCTTTTAAAAGAAAGTATTTAATCAGTGCTTGCTTACAATTCAGAGGTTTATTTCATTATCACCATGGCAGGGAGCATGGTGGGGTATAGGCAGACATGGTGCTGGAGAAGTAGCTAAGAGTTCTATATCTTGATCCACAGGTAGCAGGAAGAAAGAGCCACTGGGCCTGACTTAGGCTTTTGGGTCCTCAAAGCCCTCCCCCAGTGACAGACTTCCTCCAATAAGACCACACCTCCTCCAACAAGGCCACACCTCCTAATCCTTCTCAAGTAGTACTACTCCCTGATGACTAAACATTCAAGTCTGTGAGCCTAACAGGGCCATTCATATTCAAACCACAACAGTGAGTTACAAAAAAATGGGGAAAGGATATACAGAAGGGGAATGAAGGTGGGAAGGGGTTTGTTGCAGGGGTGGGGGGAGTAGTAGGGGAGCCAGAATGGAGAAGATATATTTGAAAGATACAGATGATTGCAGGTGGAGGCAGCTTGTTCATTTCCTGGCCGCCCAAACTCCCAAAATAATTACTCAGAAACTGTATTATTTAAATCACTGCTTGGCCAATCACTTAAGCATATTG
>LOJH01052550.1:0-10970 GCA_001685095.1 Ellobius talpinus
GATGGGGAAAACAAAACTGATTGCTGGGAGAAAGAAGGCAGAGTCAGGGAGAAGAGGGCTGGGGGCGGGAGATGCTGGCGTTGTGCTCGCTGCTCGGCCCTCTGCGAGCACCGGCGTCCGTCTCCTCGCAGCCCGGGCTGCAGACCTAGCAGGTGAGATGAGCGCCGGTAGGATGGACCTGCTGGGTCTTACTCCTGCCCCTTCCCTGGGGTCCGGACCAGTGGGCAGCGCCAGGCTCCGGTGTCCCCGGCCTCGGCCCGTTGCAACGCCTGTTCCCCTCTGCCCCGCATCGTCTACGCCTGAAACCTGCGGGATGGTCTGGCGCAGAAGGGGCGGCTTGTCCCATCTGCTGCCAGTGCTGCGTCCCCAGGGTGCGGAGCGCCCCGTTGCACGTGAGACAACCCTGTCATTTCGGACTTTTCACTTTATCTCAAGGGGGCCTCAGTATCTGCCCCTCCTGAGCGTCTCTGCCCAGGTACCTGGTGCTTTGCGCCAAATTTTCTCCTCCT
The DNA here is from genome assembly GCA_001685095.1 of Ellobius talpinus. Taxonomy (NCBI): domain Eukaryota; kingdom Metazoa; phylum Chordata; class Mammalia; order Rodentia; family Cricetidae; genus Ellobius; species Ellobius talpinus. The sequence goes on from LOJH01052550.1 coordinate 510, forward strand.
TTACGGAGCATCTGACGTGACTCCTATGCCCTGGCTTTCCATTTTCACGGATGCCAGCTGCCCTCGGGGCCATCTATTCACTTAGGGACTCTGCACTCCATATCTTGGCGGGCCAAAGTCTGTCCCTTGCAGACAGACCAGGGAAACAGGCTGTGGATAGGGTGCCTGTTGATGTTTAAGAGTTCTTTTATAGCTCCCCACACGGCATTAGGTTTTTCTCGTAGAGAAAGGATATTGGGTGTTTGAGAAAAGAACAGCCCAAGAGTTTAAAGCTTTCTCTTTCAAGTAAACAATACACCACATTTTAACTTAGTAGCAATTTAATCTACAATTCCAGTGCTTTAGTGATGCTAAGTCAAATATAAAGTGACTAGACCGTTTGTATACTTCGTTTTCTAGTGTCTGCCCCAGTGAACTGGCTTGCACAGCAGCAGTTCCACTTGTTGTTCTGTAGATTAAAGGACTGGATGTCATTTTTTTAAACTTCCTTTGTTGTGGTCTTGTTCATCTTAAAATGTGCCTTAGAAGCATTTTTTTTTGGTTTTGTTTTTCATGTTTAAAGTGGTATGAGATAAAACTTCAGACTTATTTTTAATTTCCCCTTCCTTATTTTGGAACAAGTGCTACTGTAAGTCCCGACTGGCTTTATTTTGTAGCTGAGGCAAGGCTTGAACTGGTCATCTTCCTGCCTCTGCCTCCCTAATTCTGGGGTTAAAGTGTGGGACGTCATGTCAGGCTAGTTTTAATTTTCATTTGCTTTGGGAACTGTTGCTTTTATAACCCTGGAAAAATTAAAAGCGGGAAAAAACAGATTACTTTTTAAAGGTTTTTTTTTAATTTTCAATTAATCAAAAGTTGAACCTGGGTCTTGCTTTACCTACTGGCCGTCACCTCGATGAAGAGGTCTTTGTTCATTATTAACAGCCACTTAAGATCAAACTGAATTCAAGTCTTCCATAATGGGTGGGTCTAAATCAGAGACTGGTAACTTTATGACACACCCCAAACTGGTAACTTTTTGGACTATGGAGTACTTCTGTTATTGGTGATCTGTAATGGCAGGTGTGTCTGTAGAGCTTAGGACAGTGGATGCTCTTTACTTTGTTACCACTCTAATCCTTTCCATGAGGTCTACAATTCCTCTGCCCTCTTCTCTCACCGTTTTGGATTTCTTTGATGGTTAGGGTTTTTTCTTGTGTGTGTGTGTGTGTGTGTGTTTGTTTGTTTGTTTTGTTTTGATTTTTGAGACAGGCTCTGAGTGTGCAGCCCCAGCTAGCTTTGAGCTTGTGATCCTTCTGCCTGTCTTCCAGTGCTGGGTTTCTAGCGTGGGACACCACACTTGGCACTAGAACTATGGCTGCCATTTCTTGAAGGCCTATTCTGTGATAAGCTGTGAACTAAATATCCTTTCTACACAGTATCTCCCTCAGGACGTTTCCCCGCTCATTTTGCAGTTAAGGAAACCAACTGAGGGAGGCAAAGTATTGATCCGGAGTTGATAAAGGTTAAGGCTCAAAGTCTGTTAGTCTTTTCACTTAACTATTGCTAATTAAGATTGCTGTTTTAAAAAATATACAACTACACTGTTGTTCTTATGTGCTCCAAATAGGGATTATGAGTTATTCAAGTAAAGAAATATAGGGAACTTAGGAAAAGCATCAGAAGTCTAGGCCAGATTCTCACCTTCTTTTCCACTACCTTTGCAAAGTACACATTTCTTAAGGGATCCAATGTCTAATGCTCAAATCTGATTGCTGATCAAATCATTCAAGGGTACCAACCAGAATCTGATTATGTGTCCCAACCAATACCTGGCTATGTGTACCAACCAGAACCTGGCTATGTGTACCAGCCAGAACCTGACTGTGTGTCCCAACCAGAACCTGGCATATGTATAAGCTAGAACTTCTCTATGTGTACCAACCAATACCTGGCTATGTATACCAACTAGAACCTCTCTGTACCAATCAGTGTAGTTTGGTAAAACTCAAAATTTGGTGAACACTGTAGGATTGGTTTCTATTGATCACTCTTGTTTAATCCTGACAGAAAAAAAGAAATACTTGTCTTAGTCCCAATGAAATGTAAGGTTTTTCAAACGGTTTGGCTTATAGGAGTAGTACAGGAAATATTCTCTTACACAACCCGGGTATCAGTTGATAATCTTTGATCTGTCACCCCAGTCTTTTGAATGTGATGTGAGTGTTCAAGAATTTAGCCAAGCTTTGTAAGTTGCAGGAGACACCAGATTTTCCCCTGTCTTTACATGGTAAACCTAGAATAATCACTTGGAAATTGGCAATTACCATCATATTAATTCCAAATTACTATAAAAAACTGAGTCATCTGAGAATTATCTAAAGTTTGTGCTCATTGTGTCTCTGGCAACAAGAGGAGGGGAGTCTATCAGCTGCCACCTTAGCCCACAGAAGTTGGTCCTTAAAAACCTCATGAACATCTTTATAACGTTTTAGGAAAGTCTGTGTTTGGGGCTGTTGCTGCTGTGAAAAGCATTTATCATGTAGAAAGAGATTGTTCATTCATGGACTAGATGGTACCCAAGAGAGAACTGGCAATGAGAGAAGAGGTTGATGTAAGAACAGGTTATTATTTAAAGAATTTAGTGAAATTTTTAATGAATCTAGCCCTCCCCCACCAGTGCTTCCTATGTGCCAGATATTAGGGACACGAGAGTGTGGAGAGACATGTGTGGTCTTCGCTTCTGTGACATTTCAAGTTTGGTAAAGGAGACAGTCATTGCAAGGCATTGGGGTAAACAAGCTGGGAAAAGCAGACTAAGGGAAGGACCATGATTTTATTTGAGAAAAAATTATGCCTAACTATGTTATTAAAGACACCTCACCCGACGAAATGATTCCTGAACCGTATGGTTGAGTTTGAGAGTGGGTAGGTGCTCATTATGTGGGCAGTGCAAATGGCAGAGAACATTTTAGAGTGAGCTACATGTGTAAAGCCCCTGTGGCCTTGAGGAACTGTAGGTCAGTGTGTGTGCTTACGTAAAATGAACTAAGGGGAGGCTGGTGGACTGACTTCTTAAAATCACTTTCTCTCTCAAAGGTTCCCTCATACTCTACCGAAAGTGATATTCAGCTTTGGTTAAGCGATTGCCGTGTGCTGGATGTGATTGGAGCCAAAGGACTCTCCTGATATTGCCGTTTCACAGATGATAAAGTGAAGCATAAAACGTTAAGTTTCAGGCTCAAGTTGGTAAGTGCTGCCCTGGTATGATTCTCCCTTAGGCTCAGGTATGACCCCAGGTTAGAAGGGACTAATGGTTCCATTGTGACTCCTTCATCTGCCCGTGAGAACTTCCGAAGTTTCTAGAGGATCAGGTGCAAGTCGGTCCTTTGTAGACACCAAGCCTGCTCCTCTTGGCCAATAGATGGAGGTGGATTGTGGATGCCCGGAGAGAACCACAGGGCTTCACTGCAGCTGTAACTTTTGTGGATCTTATTTTACTCATGTCTGACACTGAAAAGCAGAATGGTAACATGAATATCTCGAGCTGACCTACCTTTGAGAGTGAAGCACCTCCCCTACCTCTTTTCTCTTGTCTTCCATGCCCCCCCGTTGGACTTTGAAGAGAGTGTGGACATTCATTTGGCCATTTAATATGTAAATAAGTTCAGGTTTGCAGCGTTCCATTTCATTCTCTACTCTGGTTAGTTGTAGCACTGAATTTTCTTTTCTTTTCTTTTTTTTTCCCCAGAGACCTAGTTGGAGGTAAAAGGAGAGAGAAAATGGATTCTCATTTTTCAGCAAAGAACTCAACCCTTGCCATTAACGAGACTCTGTCTGCAACAGTAGCTCATGGATTCAATTCCACCAATGACCCACCTTCAATGTCAATCACAAGGCTTTTCCCAGCCTTGCTGGAATGCTTTGGCATAGTCCTTTGTGGCTACATAGCAGGGAGGGCCAATGTCATCACATCGACACAGGCCAAAGGCCTGGGAAATTTCGTCTCCAGATTTGCCCTGCCAGCTTTACTATTCAAAAATATGGTTGTACTTAATTTTTCCAATGTGGATTGGGCTTTCCTATATAGTATCTTAATTGGCAAAGCCTCTGTGTTTTTCATTGTATGCATATTGACCTTATTGGTTGCAAGTCCCGAGAGCCGATTTAGCAAAGCTGGACTATTCCCTATTTTTGCTACACAAAGTAATGACTTTGCATTGGGATATCCTATAGGTAAGTTATTTTTATTCTTTTTTCCCCATGGCTACTGAGATGAATTTTTTTACTCTTAAATTTTAAAAATATTCAAGCATTTTATGTGGTAACAAGCTTTTGATTTATGTAAGCATTTGTTAGTAACATATTCTTATATCTAGGAAATCTTTCATTGTTTGTTTAATTGAAATTTTTTCATACAATATATTCTGATTACAATTTTCCCCTGCCCCAACTCCTCACAGACCCTCCCACAAACCCATCATTTTTCTCTTAAAGCTGTCTGAAATTAGAATATTTTTCTTTAATTTTAGAGTTTTAAGGATCACTTAATTATCTACCTAAAATAAATGGCTATATTCTAATACCTTAGGGGATAATCTTTCTAATAGTATTCTATTTCTTCTCAATTATCTCATATAAAGAAAAATAGTTTCTAGAAGGGATCGCAGTCTGATTTAAATTATGTTTAAAAAATTTCTTATTTTCCTGAAAGTACTCATCACGACATGCCAGCAGTGGGGATTTATGCCGTCAGTGGCTTTCCCACACCATTCTTGTTCTTATGCTCTAGAATATATAGGTTATTTTACAGTAAAATTTGTTTTGTTTGTTATTTGAGTTTCCAGTATATTTATGTTGAAGTTAAATTCTTGTTTAAGGACCAAAGCGGTAAGAACTCTGTTGAGCCTGCAGATCTGTACACAACCCAATTTTATATTGTCTGGTAAAACAGTAAGCACACTAATTTGGGATGCTGTGGTTTCTTGAGAGGAAATATATTTTGTTTTCCAGGATATACCACCATCCCTAGACACTAGTTGTTAATATTTAAGAATGCAAGTTGCGTTGCTTTTGACATGCAGTGCAGCGTGGGCACTGTTGTGTCCGTACCCACTCAGTTGCTTGTGCGCGGTGTGCCAATGCTAGGAAGTGGCCTGGGAGCAAAGTTCTCAAACATACTGAGTTCATATTTTAATGGAGAAATAAAGTTAGCGTTGAAACTAAGATCATACCACACGTTGGCAGGGACCAGAAGAATAAATAAGGGCCGGGTGTGAGGAGATTGTCCTGTGGCAGAGTGATGGGTTAAGGCTTCTCTGATGATATACCTTCAGAGCAGAGATCCAGTGGAATATTAAATTGTACGAAACCTACCGTGAACTCTCAGGTCTCAGTCATTTTACCCCATCCTCCTGCCCAAAGCCATTCCACCACTGACATCAAAAAGTTTGTAGAGAAATAAATTATTCACCTCTCTTCACTTTAGCCATGGAAAAAGACCAAAGCAATCAAACAGCACGGAGTAACCAGGAGCCTGAGAGGGAGTAAAACAAGGCTCTTAGCTAACGGGTCTTTAAGTAGGAGCTCTGTAAATGTCCCTTTACAGTTACTAAACTTTAAGTTGAAATCACACAGCAGAAGTTAATGTCTGTCCATGTCCTTCAGAGCACTAAGAATGTAGTCTGGTCAAGGATTTGTAGGATAAAGACTCCTGAAGTGGCTTGTCGCGATAATGTTAAGTATTCGATATTGTTCTTATTTTAGACATGAACTAGACGTACATAGTTTCATGCTTTTATGAACTAGTGAGTTTATAAAGAGAACTAACATTTGTAATTTTAGACTTTACAGGAGACTTTATTATTTGAAGAAGGTGGATGTTATCACTTTCAAGTAAGGAGACAGGGTTACAGGATTGTTTTAACCTGGGTCACACAGCAAACACGTGCCTGAGACCCAGCTCTAGGCTTTCTGGTTCTAAATCCCAGGCAGTCTCTCATGCCACACGGTTACATAACAGGCTAAGTCTATCTTAGAAGACCTGACCAACCTTTATAATTTAGTAATTTCAGAACAGAATCAGATGTTTTTGCCTTTACAATCTGTTCGGGGTGGGGGGCAGGGCTAGAGAAGTAGCTTAGTAAGAGAGCGTGGTGCAAAAGCGGGGGACCTGAGTTCGAACCCCGAGCATCCACTTAAAGACCAGGTATGAGGGTATAGCTTCCTGAGGCCACCCTCTTCTTTGTGAAAGGCCTTCCACTCTGTGTGCTTGTTTTATGTGTGTGTTTCCTCACCCTTAATAAACACCATTTAAATTACCAGCTTGAAGAAATAAAAACAGTCAGACAGGACTTTCCTACCTAGAACCCGAGTGCTGGGAGGCAGGACCAGGTGGGCCCTGGAACTCACTGACCGGTCAGCCTAACTGAAATGAGCCTCAGGTTTAGTGAGAGACCTGTCTCTAAAATATGGTGGAGAGAGATAGAGAAAGACTCCAGACTTCCTTCTCTGGTCTCTGAATGTACACACAGATACCTGAACCCACAAAGGGGAAAGAAAGAGTAGACATGGAAAAAAGCTATTGGGTGACTTACTTTTCCTACTAAGACGCTTTCCAAATTTAAAATATATTTACCCAGCCATTTCATCACGGCTTTTCTTACCTTCCACATTATATAGTAAATGTGGTAATAGTGAAGTTCCTCGAAGCATAGCAACCTGAGTTTCCTTGATGAATGTGGTGCAATTTGGGATTATAATCTCTGTTTGCTTTACTCACAGATAATAGCTCTTGTAACACCAGGCTGTGGACTATAGCTTTATTAAAAACCAGGCATATAGACAGTTTTCTCATCTACTTGTAAAATGGAAGATGTGTACAGAAAGAACATTACGTCATGTGTCTGCTCCCCATTGGGGTATTTGTTAGTGCAGTCTGTATCCATCTGTCTTCCGCTCTTGTACATGGTGAGTAGAGACAACAGTCACCAGGGAGACCTTTCTTCTAGGAATTCCCACTGTCGTGTTCAAAGAGAAGTGTTACTAATGAATTAGATGAAACAGTCTTCTTAGGGCTGCAGTTTTTCCTCATCTGCCCAGTTTCCAGGGGACTTGGGAGATGCTGGCGTGGAGAGCAGACAGACAGATAAGCTAGTGAATAAAGAGGAGATGACTATGTATCTTTTCTCTGTACAATGACTGTGGTGTTTAGAAAATAAATAATGCTGTATTGCTGTGTAGTTTTTAACACTAGAGTCAAGTGAATTAGAGACGAGAAAGAGCTTACTGTCTTTTAGGACAGTTCTTTCCAAAAGTGCTCTTAAAAATCCAGGTGTGAGAAGAAACCAGGAATCCACCAAGGGGAAAGGCTGGTTTCAGCAGATCAGAATGACTCCCTGCCTCTGTCATTAAAAGATACTAATAGGGCATAGTTAAGTCCTATAATTTATTCTTCAAACAATGCTGATAGCATAAGTACCCTGACTAATCATAATTATGCCCTGGTGCTTGAGCTGTAAACACAATGGAGATGAAACCATTTAACTCTATGCCATTAAATAATGGAATGGTCTTGTCAGGGTCTGTGTGTTATTTGCTAGAGATTGAAACTCTGCAGGAATCAAAATAGGAGTCACAGTGGGTGGCTAATTTTATCTTAGTTCTTCCAAGCTATATAATAACTCCTCATAATGGGATTCCCTCTCCCTCTAAGAGCCTTATTTATAATCATTAATTAATTAGGACTTAATAGTTGATGTAGTGATTATAAATCTAATTTTAGCTGCTATAGGTCACTGTATTGATGTGTATTTTCCTTTCCGATTTGAAAGATTGTCTTCAGGTTGCTAACAAAAGGTTGCTAACTGCCAGTTTGTGAAGATGGAATGTTAAGTAATTATGGAAATGAGTGGCAAAAGAGACTAAAATTCCCATGTTGAACCCCTTGCTCCTGGTAATTTAATAAGTATTTATTTAATCACGATTATTTGCTCTCCCACTAGACATTACTTCTTTTGTCCTTATGCACTTGTTCAGCTGAGTTAAAAGACTCTCATTGTAACCTGCTTTATAAATATTCTCAATGTGTAAAAAGGGAAAAAAACATGAAATTGCAGTTAGGTAGAAGGAATAACTTCAAGAGACCTATTGTACAACTTAGTGAATACAGTTAATAACAATATAAGAATTCACATCATTAAAAATTATGTAAGAAAATATGTATGCTGGTGAGCTTCATTTAACCATTCCAAAACACACATTTCAAAGTAACATGTATGTACACATGTGATTTCTATTGGCCAATTTAAAATAATTTGATAATCCTGTTATTCAGGAGGCTGAAGCAAGAGGGACTGCTGGGAGTTCAAAGCCAGCCTAGGCTACAGTGTGAGGGGCTAGCGTGATTGTGCAGTTGGTGAAGTGTTTGCTTTGTAAGCATGAGCCCTGTGCGAACCTAAAATCCCAGTGCCGGGGAGGTAGAGACAAAGATCCCTGGAGTTTACTGGTTCGCTAGGCTAGCTGAATCAGTGAGCTTGGGTTTGGTGAAAGACTTTCAAAGAGTAAGGTAGGGAGTGAGAAAGACTCATTCAGCATCACCTCTGGCTTCCACGCACATGTACACACACATGAAAATGTACACATACCACATGCATCAAAAAAAGCTAATTAAGGTGATAACTTTTAAAATAAAATATGGATCCGAAAAGAACTAGATTAACCAACAACAGATGTAAATTGCTGTATGATGCAAAATACATTTTTACTGTATCTGAAACCCTTAGCATGCGTTGATGTGTCGGCTAACTCTGTTCATTGGATCTGTTCAGCTCCGTGTTGGGTGGGGTATGTGTGTTATAGAACGATGCCTTCAGGCACTTTCTTGAGGTGTCCTTGATACAAAGAAGAGTATCAGAGTGTTCCAGAGCGGGTGAAATTTAATGATGTAGGTTGAAGGCTTGTCAGAATGAGTCCCAGAGACTGTCCTGCGAAGGAACCAATTCAAAAGAAGTTAGAATGAAGGCGTGGTGTACAGGTGGAGCTTGTGTTTATGGATAATAGTGTCTGTCGACTGTACCTGTGCTGTGCCTCTGGTAGATGGAGTCTTTGCTGTATGGAGCAATAAAAGATGTGTTGGGTAAGTAGGAAGACCATTATGGGGACGGGTTGTGCTCATTAAAAGAAAGCCACGATGGGTGACAGAAACAACAGAAAAATATTAATTTTTGAAAGCTTTGACTTTGCACAGTTGAGATTTAGATGGCACTTTCTGGAGTTAATAATATAGATGAAAGGAGTGGTTGAGAAAAGACAAAAGAACACTGGTTAGTGGATATACCAAATAACCTAATTTTCAGACTTTTAACTAATAGGAGTAAGAATCAAGAGGAGAGAATACAAAAGACCCTGTAGGAAGGAAGGGCAGTAGTCTCCCGTGTCTGACAGAGCATGTGTCAAGATCCCCCTTCTGACTCCTATATATAGTAGGCCGTAAACTCCCAGCAGCAGCTCTTGCCTCAGCATCCTGAGTAATAAGATTCTCAACTATGTACACATATATAATATTGTCTTATCCATATCTACCTATGATCGGGTTTAATGTATAAATTCGGCACACTGAGAGCTTGACAGAAGCTACTAAGACAGACTAGTAATGCCCTGTAAAAATGATAAGGTTGCTTACTGTTCTTGTTACCCGTTGATGACTGGATGGGCCTGTAGGGAGCCAGAGGAACGAAGGAAGGATGGGGTGCTGCGTTGATGGGCCTAGCAACAGCAATGGAAGACTGCTGCTCAGACTTGCATTGCATTCTTGATGAGGGAGGGATGGATGGAGGGAGGGAGAGAGAGAGAGAGAAAGAGAGAGAGTTCATTATATGGTAGCCATCAGTAATGTGCCAGGAATGGAGATTTCTAGACGTAAGCGATCAATCAGTATTAACAGGCTTTGAGTAGAGTGTGAAGTTGGAGATGGAGGTTGCCACAGAAGACACTTTTGCACTGTGTTGTGGCCACTTAGGAAAAATTCTTACACCCAAATTGAAAGTGCAAGGCATTCCCCAAATATATACTCCACTTAAGAAACCAAAGTGGTGGGCAGGACACCTTTTTCCTAGAGATGGGATTGCCTAAGAAACGTAGCTACCCAAGAGTAATTATCAAGATGGGGCTTTTTACTTAAACAAGCCCCAAGAAACATGGGAGGCAGCCTCCGAGTCATAAACCAGCGCATCTCCTTTAGAAATCAGCTAAGAGAACTGATGGGGTTTTATGAAATCAAATGCGTTTAACCTCTGCTCTATTTTGGAGATGTTCAGACCTATGTGTGTGCTTCACTGGGAGAAAAATGATTTGAGTCTTATAAAAAGTAAGTGTAGCTAATGAGATCAAGGTGAAGTTCTGTGGTTATATAATCTATTACATAACTTTAACGGGACATGTGTCTGACATTAACTGAACTTAGGAATCCTGAGGAGGTAAACA
>LOJH01052552.1:0-12328 GCA_001685095.1 Ellobius talpinus
AAAGTAACACATAGACAGATGACCCTCCTCCATCACCTGGCTGTCCTGGAACTCGCTCTGTAGACCAGGCTGTCCTTGAACTCACAGATAACCACCAGTCTCGGCCTCCTGAGTGCTGACAGTCTCTGCCTCCTGAGTGCTGAGATTAAAGGTGTGTGCCATCTCTGCCAGGATCTTTATTTTCTTTCTTTCTTTCTTTCTTTCTCTTTCTCTCTCTCTTTCTTTTTAAGGAGAAAATACAACAGAGAAGTGACAGGACACAGTTGTTTTCAAGTGGTTATACAATTGTTAGAGCAGTGCATAAATGAAAGCCAGTATGGAGAGGCACTGTAATAGCCTAGGGACCAGGTGCAGAGTGCTTACCTGACATACACAAAGACCTGTGTTCCTTCCCCAGCCCCATAAACCAGGTATACAGGCACTAGATTGGTAAAGGCAAGAGGATCAGGAGTCAAGGTCATCCTAGGCTACATGTGGGGTTTGAGGCCAGCCTGGGCTACTCGAGGCCCTATCTCAAGACAGACCATAAGCCTGATAGTGCACAATCCCAGCACTTGGGAGGCTGAGGCAGGCAGATCTCAATCAGTTACTGGCCAACCTGGTCTACATAGTGAGATTCAGGACAGCCAGGGTTACTTAGTGAGACCCTGTCAAGAGGGTGGAGGGGAGAGGAAGAGAGAGGAAAAAGGAGCTAGAATTGCTGTAGATCCGTAAGGGAAAGCTAGCCCAGCATATATGAGGTCTTGCGTTTGGTCTGCTGTAATCCTCTTTAAAAAGTGAGGGTGGAGAATGTGACTATTGGTGAGGAAACATGCAGCGACCTCCTCTATGTCTCTGGCGTGAGTCAGGCCCTTCTAGCCAGCCTCTTTGGTCAGTGTGAACCCCAGAGTCAGGGTTTATCATGAGAGCCATTTCCAGACTGATGTAGACTTGGGTGGGAAGAGAACGTGGTGTGTTGTGCTCAGGTCCCCCTGGAACCAGCTCCCTGTCCCATTTCCCCTGCATCTTACACCTTCTCTTTGAAGCTTTAACTTCCCAGTGACTTGTGGTACATAGCTGGTACTTCTAGAGTGACTGTGAGAAGGTTCTAGAAGCTAGGGTTAGGCAAATACATTATTCTTGTTTCATGTACTCTAGGTGTCCTCTGCATATAGGGGCCACGTCCTTGCCTCTAGCTTTAGTGGGTCAGTGTGCTCCTAGGGAAAACACCCCAGCCTGGGCCACTGGGGTCACTGTTTCCCTCCTCCCGCATCTCATCCGAACATGCCTTCTGTTTCTGTTACAGTGCCCAGCAGAGGAGCACGCAGCTGAACAAGAAGAGGGCCATACCCAATCAGGTAGCTCCCCTGCCTCAGCCATCATTCCCTTCTGGGGACAGAAACACACTGAGCCCCCATCATAGCACTGACACTTGAGTGGCCACTCACTCTGTCAGCCTCTGGTCCACACAGCTGTTAGGGCTACGGCTCCCACAGGGCCTAGAGACCAAATTCCAACACCCAGAGGCTTCATCTAATATCTAAGGTAAAAGTTAGAGTTGACCCTCAAAGTAGGAGAATGTGTAGCAATCACCCCGAGGAGTATGCAAGCAGATTGTGTTTCCTAACTCTTGGCCCCAGAAATGGATCAGGTAGGTAGAAGCTATGGAACATGCCACAGGCAGCTCAGCAAAGATGGAGGTGGTTTGATCCATACCTGGAAACCCCCAAGTTTCCTTTATATCTTACCCCAGCTTCAGAGGCCTTGTATATTTATGAATGGCTTCATAAATACCAGTATTATATGTCTGGTTGGGCTTTTTCTGTCCAGTTTCTGCTACTGTCCCCCAACCCCCTCCCCATGTTAGTCTGGGGTGAGGGTGGGATGCTGTGCTGTTGTATCTTGCACGATTTAGAGCGAGATTGGGGAGAAATATAACAATTGCATGATTTTAAATTTTTTTTGCGCTTGCCATAGGTAGTACATATGTTGTTGCTTTTTTGTTTTGAAGAAGATAATGAATTAAATATTAACACCATGAATATAATTAATAGCATGTCATTTTTTTTCTTTTGCTGTTTTTGTTCCTCTGCTCTTCTTTCTTCTGTCATTGTGCTTTGTCCACTCATTCTTCGTCCCTTCACATCCCTTCCATCTCTCTTCTTCCTATTCTTTCTTGATTGACCCACAACCCTAACTTTACATTTTCAAAGGGGGAGATCTTGGTAAGTACCTGCTTAGTGTGGTAGCTAACTTAGAGAATCTAGTAGCAAAGGAGGTCCACCCTTCACCTTCTGCTCAAACAACTAAAATGAACTAACCAGGGAGCCACATGTCACTGCTGTCACTTAACCTCTTGTCCTGGGTATCTTTTGCTCTCACAAAAATACTAACCCAATTGCTTTCTGGGAGGCACACTTTTCTGGCTCGTTCCTACAGGTTCTCCTGGTTGTCCTATAGTTCAGAGATGGCAAATATGCAGTTCTCACATAGCCTACATCCCCCCTCAGCTTCCTTAACCATGGAAGATTTTGCTCGGATCCTGCTGGAATTCATTCTTGCCGCTGCCCACCCTTATCCTTTCTGCCTTCTGTGTAGACATCACTGACTGACCAGAGCCTGTGTTATTACCACATGTGGAGATTTGCCCTTTCTATACCTATGGCAGACATGACTAAGTGATCCAACACTTCTTCCTGTGATTTTCCTCCACAGTGAGCCTGGGGCAGACATTGCTAATCAGTCCTGGCATTCTTTCTTAATATACATACCATCAACTCTCCCATTCTCTAGCTGTTGTGACTGATTGTTGTAATTTTTTAATTTCTCCATGTGCTATCATACTCCTGTACCCATGACGGGCATAAATAATTAGATTACCTCTAGCCTACTGCCTCTGTGGCAGATAGGATGATCAGTGTGGATGTTCAGTTCCACACTCCCCCTGTTTTTATCCATTGCCTGGGACAGACATCACTAATTAATCCCAGCACATTGTTGCTGTGCTCCTGGGCAGCTCCCATCAGTCAGTTGGTGTATATTGTATTTGCCATCTTAACTGTAGGTAACTTCTTCCCTTTGCACAAGGGCTGGGAGCTGGGGTGTCAGAAGGGTGCGAGGCCCAGCTCTGTTGAGAGCTGATTCTAGGTGGAGGTACTCCCTGCGAGCAGCTTGGCCCCTAGCCCTGGCAGGCCCCTTTCTCCAGAATATTCTCCTGCTGCTACCACTGCCCTCTGCAAAGATATTCCTGGGGTTTGGAGCCTTTGCAAAGGTTGAGCCAGTTCTGTGCCAGTGGTGGGGCCTTGATGGGCCTGGGTCCTGGCAAAAGCAGGCTGGGTCAAAGTTGAAGCCTGGGCCAGTGTTAGAGAAGAGGGGCCAGGGACTAGGTCATTCTCAGGCCATGAGTAAATCAGTCAAGTACTGCTTTTCCCCTCTAGCCCAGATAGCCATTGTTCCTACCTAATTCCATTCTTCTGGCCACAAAGCCATGTGCAGTCACAGGGCCATGGGCCTGACTGGTCATAGCCTCTGGGTTCCCAAGCATACTTAGTCTTCCAGGTGATCTTCACCCAGGGAGGAAACCATCATGGCTCCTGCTGAGCTCACCTTGTTGTCCAAGCCACCAGGATGTACCCTCTCTCTTCTGTGTGCCTGCATACCTATCATTGTGTACCCCAGAAATGGGAGCCTTAGTTGCCTCTCCTGTTGCCACACCTCTCCCCTGCTTCCTTATCATCCCAAGACCTTGGGTAGAACTATTATATTACCTGGGTTCCAGTCTCCCTTGGAGATAAGGAGGCACAGCCTTCTCTGTTTCCTGGGGTCAGTCTGTATCTACTCATAGGGCAGGATTTTGTCTCAGACTACACTGGGGTGTCCACATGGGCAGGGGGCTGGAAGGGAAGGGTGCCTTGGGACCTATTGTCAGCCCATGTGCCCTGAAGCCCAGTCAGCCCCTCTGACTGCTCTTACCCTTAATGGAGGCAGCTGGGCCAGACCTCCAAGGGATGATGGCACACCTGTTGATACAGGAGTACAGAGATCCTACCACATGAGATTACTCTTCTTGGGGTACATTGGCAGCTTGAGCCCAGTTTCTCTCCCTTGGTTGACATGTGGTGACTGAGGCAAAGCCCAGTAAGCTCTTCTCTAAGTGAAAGGGCCTCTACCCATGCTGGCAGGACAGAACACAGCTATAGGTTGCCAGCCTCACAAGCCAGCCTAGGTGGTCTGGGGTCAAGGGTGTTTCTGGAATGCTGAACCTCCAGAGCTGAGCCCAGGGCATTTTGGAATGAATCAGTATGAGGCGCTCTGTTCCTAGCATGGATATCGAGCCCTTCCTGGGCCTCCAGGCAACTCTGGGAGTCTGAGGTCTCCTGACCTCCCAGGGAGAATGAGGGATGCCAAGTGGCAGCTTATGCTCTTCCCAACCCGAGAAGGGACTTCAGTAGTTTGCAGGGGTCCCTGAAACTTTATTGACCGCTATAGCCTTCATGGTCTGCAACTTGGAGCCCACATGTACCCACTGTAGCAGAGTAGGTGCACACAGGCCCTGTTTAGGTGTGGTGGCTTTGGAGGCCAACAGGGTAAGGAAGGGGAAGCCTCAACTCCAGGCCCCAGACTGTTTTAGGTTCTCCTACTCCATCCTACCTGGTAGCCCTGACATCAACCTCCCCAACTACCCATGGCTATGTGCAGCACATGCTCTGCAGCCTGGCTCATCTGGTGCTGCCTCAGTCCCATGCATCTCTGTTGCCACCTCTGCGTGCTTCCGGCTGTCCCCCAGAATCCCCAGGTCAGGAGGTGGGGGGCTCAGGCCTACATGTGCCTCCGTGTCCCAGGGATCACGGGAACATGAAAACGTGACCCCCCAGTCTGCCTGCGCCTAGTAGTCAGGTGAGTCCCCAGGCTGGCCTGGCTTCTGTTCCCCATCTAGATGACAGATATGGCCCAATGAGCCCTTTCCATGGCATGTCTCCCAGCCCAGACCCCCGAGTTGTCATGCATTGAAAAGTACACTCGCTGTGCTTGAAGTTAGCTGGGACATGGTCCCAGGCTGCTGACCCTTTCAGGGTCCCTGGAAATAGTCCTCTGGGCTGCTATCTTTGTCCCTAGCCCTCTGGGTGAGACTGTTTCTCTAGCACTGGTCACCTGCACACGGAAGAGCTTGTGTGAGGGTGCCACCTCTGTGGATCAACCCCAGAAGTGACAGCCATTGCATGGTGTGGGTTCTCCATCAAGGCATCTCTGCTTACTTTGTCTGACCCTAGTCCCAGCCTCCTGGCCTGAGACCCTTGCCATTCCTAGGATGTGCATTTCATTTTGCATGTCACTCAAATCACTCTAACCACAGAGGGCCTTCTAGGGTCCCAGCTCGCAATTTTATCCCTGGGCTAGTGATTTGCTTTCTGTTTGTCTATATCTCCATCCATCCCCACCCCTGTCCCAGCTGCCTGTCTGATTCCCAGCTGGGATTGCATGGATTGATAAGGAGCTAGGATCTATCTGGCTTGGGGCTGGAGGTAACCCTGCCACAGAACCAGGCTTCCATCCGTTCTGGGGTGAGGCATAGGGTGGACGAGGCAACAAGGCTGTCCTCCCTGCTAAGATGAGTCCTTCCCACCAGGTGATCCGCAGGGGCTGGCTGACCATCAACAATATCAGCTTGATGAAGGGCGGCTCCAAGGAGTACTGGTTTGTGCTGACGGCTGAGTCCCTGTCTTGGTACAAGGATGAGGAGGTGAGCAGTTGGGGACAAGGGTGGCCTGATAAGGTGAGAGAAGGAGGTGATTCCAAAACCGATTCCCCTTTGCCAGCACTCATTTGTTCCTTCAGTCACTTGAGAAAGGGAGTTTACAGTCAGGCATGGTAACATGCTGAAATCTCCGCACTGAGAAGGAGTACAGGCAGCCTGGGATATGTGGTAACTTCCAGACCTGTCCAGGTTACATAGGAAGTGTCTGTCTCAAGGCCCAGGAGCAGACAGTTCAGTGGGTAAAATGCTTATCCTGCCACAGAAGACCTGACTGCAATCCCAGAACCTATGCAGTGTGTGCTTATAGTCTCAACAGGTAAGGCAGACACAGGGCCTGCTAGCACATTCCAGGCAAATGAGAGGCCTGTCTCAAAAAGCCAGAGGGTAGCACCTGAGAAATGATACCTGAAGTCGTTGTCTGGCTTCCATATGCACACATATGTGTGCATACACAAACAAATGTACGTAGGACCTTCACAAAAGAGAACTGAAAAAGAGAAAGAAATCAGATGAGGGCTATAGCTCAGTCGGTAGAATACCTGCTTAGCACGCATGAAACCTTGGGTTCCATCCTCACTCAGCATCACATGAACCAGGCGTGGTGGTACGTGCCTCTGATGCCAACACTCAGGATCAAGAGTTCTTGGCCCCATCCTTCAGTACTAGTTCAAGGGTAGCCTTGTTTCCCTGAAACTTTACCATGCACACACTTCTCTACGGAGGTTGGACCCTACCCTGAGTTCTCTGCCACTGTTAAGGGAGCTGAGGGGCGATCTAGTCCCAGGTCTCGCACAGGGCCCTGTTCCCAGCATGCATTCCAGTGGTTTGTATCTGCAGTCACCTCTGTAGGGTCTTCTAGCCACCATATATATAGGAGGGACCCTTCACCATCAGTACCAAAGGGGTGCTGGGACTTAAGCATGGTAGAAAGCTTGTGTGCCCACAAGGCCTCACTCCGTGCCAGGCTCACAGATTAGGTGATGCCACACAAAGCTACATGCAGAAGGCATGTTCCTCTGTTTCTTTATAGACTTTAAATGTGTTACATTTATTTGAGTGTATGTGCACAATTGAGCCAGAGGACATGGAAGTCTGAACGCAACTTCCAAGACTTGTGCTCTCTCTTACCATGTGTGTCTGGTGGTCAGACTCAGGTGGGTAGGATTGGCTGCCAGCCCCTTTACCCACTAAGCCATCTTACAAGTCCTCAAGTCCATCTTGGGATTGGCACTGCCATGGCTAGGTGAGGAAACTGAGGCCTTGGAACGTGGCTAGCCTCATGTCACAGAATAAGGAAGGGTTCCTGTTGAGGGGGGAGACACTTAATGGCGGCTCTCTGAGGGACACCTCTGCCCTGAGTTCAGACCATTCCCGCACCCAAGGCAGATATGTTTATTCAGGGGTGTTTGGAGATGATGCCTGGCTTCCCTTTTCCACATAAGGCCACAGGCTTACTTCTGGATGATTCTAGAACCTGAAGGACTCTATCAGTGAGCTACCATGGACATTTCTGGGGTATCTGAAGCCTCTAAAACTGAAGGCTCCTCCCAGTGGCCATTGGTGTAGATCCGGTTGCTCCTCAGTGGCTGACTGAGGTGGTGGGGTTTTACCTCCTCTTTTCTGTTTCTTAAGTTTTACGTTTATTAATTTATTGCATGTGTGTGTGTGCGGGTATGCATGTGCCATGGTATACATACATAAGGAGGTCAGAGGACAACTTGTAGTGAGCGGTTGCTTCTTTCCACCATGTGGTCAGGGATCAGGCCCAGGTTATCAGGCTTGGTAACAAGCTGGTTTATCCACTGGCTTATCCACTGAGACACATTGTGGGCCCCAAGGGCTTTTTTGTGGGGTTTTTTGTTTTGCTTTGTTTTGGTTTTATGTTTGTTTGTTTATATTTTTACATCTTTATGTGTATGGGTGGTGTTCTGCATGTCTGTCTGTCTGCCATGTGCATGCTCTGCCCTCAGGTGAGAGGAGGGCATCAGATCTTCTGGGACACACTACAAAAGCTGTTAGCTGTTTCATGGGTGCTGGGACTCAAACTTCTGAAAGAGCAGGCTGTACTTCTAACTACCTATCTCTTCAACCTCCTTTTTCTGTTCTTAAAATTATTTCACTTATTGCTGTAATTGGATTTATCTCTGTTCCTGGCCCTGCATCTGTGAGCTTGGTGACCCCTGCCTCAAAGACATTCAGGGAGCCAGGCTGCACAGTTCTCCCTGGAGAGCCCAGTTGCGTGACCTGACCAGCTTTTCTATGTAGCTCATCAAACTGTCAGGGATTGTGCCCCACAGGGTGAGGCACCCCATTGTTGAGTTTCTGGGTTCTAGCTCCAGCACTTTAAGAAAAGCAACCTGACAAATGGGCAGACCAGGAGTATGTGTGTGGTTTTCCAGGGGCCTGTCATGGAGAGGCCATTGCAGAGGAGCCCTGGGCCTAACTGACAAGATGTGTACTGAGAGCTTCTTCCCCTCGCTGGGAAGGACCGTGCACTCAAGCCTACTATAAACCAGTCCTGTGGCAGGGCCACAGCAACAGCAGTGAAAAGGAGCCCTGTGTGTGCTGAAGATAAAACAAGCTGGAATCCAGGGCCTTCAGCATCACAGGTATCAGCCATCTGTGAGAAGCAGACCACTTTTTAGACAAGCCTTCTGTAAAGACCAGATGGCACCTTTTCTTTATTTTAGGAATAAAAAAAAACAAAAAACGGAGAATAGTGCCACTTGAAAAGAAAGCAAGGAGAAAGGCTCAGTTCAGCTGAGGACATCCCTCCCCAGCCCAGGGCTCTCTCAATTCTGGGGCTACATTTCCCACCTTCTTCCTTCCAGAATCTTCCTTGGTGGAGACAGTGGCACAGAGGGTGGTACTCACCTCGGGTGGTCTGTTCCCACTGCTGCTACTGGCCCAGGCCCAGCCTAACCAATGTGCAGACACATTGTACATATCACAGCCGGCTGAGCAGCTAGTCTGAACACTGGGATGGCAGGGATGGCAGTTCAGTGCTAGAGCGGCCATCATGCAGGACAGGAGCCTTCACGACTTCCGGGGTCCTCCATTCACCCTTGCACCTCGGCTCTTCTGACGTGGCAAGGGCAGGGTGACTGGCTCAGATCTAGAGAAAGTTGGGGTTTCCAGGAAATCTGCAGGCAGGCTGGAGGAGGGCTTGAGTCAATGGCCAGCACCACAGAAGGCGGTCTCTGTGCAGTTGTGCAGCCTGTGAGCAGGTGCATGTGCATGCTTTTGCATGTGCGTGTGAGTGAGATGGCAGCCTCCTGATCCTGGGCAGAATCATATATAAACAGTTCCAGATGTGGCAACCTGGATGTCTGTGACTCAGTTACTTGGCCCTGGACTGCTAGTGGGAGGCTTCCTGCCTCATGACATCATAGGGTGCAGGCCACAGAGTTCCTCTGGGCACTTACCACTCAGGAAACAGGAGCCCCTTCAGGGACCCTCAAATTCCCAACTTTGTGTCTTATAGCCAGGCAGACTGCAAGGCTGCCCTCCCTGTTTGGGTCTCCCAGCATGTAATGCATATGTTGGGTGTTCCACCCTACTCGGCCCCATCTGTGCTCCAGTCAGGCAGTCAGAGCTGCTGAGGCCTACTGGGAGTCAATCCAGAGCAGCAACAGGAAACCTGGAGCCAGAACCGTACTACCCTCCCCATGGTGAGACTCGGCACTCCTTGGACAGGTGGGGAAGGGGCACAGAGAGGAGCAGCAGTTTGTCCTCAGGCACACAGCCTGGAAAGGCAGAGTGGAGTTTAACACAGGTACTCGTTGTGTTCAACTGGTCCCTACCCTCCCCTTTTAGCACTGTAGCTGCTGACAGATTCAGAGGTGGTATTCCAAAATTATTCTTCTGGGGGTTTTTGGTAGCGCAGAAACATGAGAAAGAGTCACGAAAGATGGCTAGGTTGAGCCTGGGGGGGGCTAACTATGTGGAGAATAATAACACTGCAGCATGGGGAACCGAGATCACACCCCAGCTCTGTAGTGGACAGAGACAAGTGGATGGCTGGGGTTTGCTGGCTGACATCCTAGCTCCTGGTTTAGTATAATGTCTCTAGAAAGTAGGCATCTTCTGGCTTCTCCATAAAGATATCTCGCTTCTCCCCCATCATATGCATATAGCATACACACAGAAGATGTCCAGGTGAGGGCCTAAGGCTAGGTAGGGCTCAGTTGTTAGAGCTTTGCCTAGCGTGCACAGAGCCTGGTTCATCCTAGTACTTCATGACCTGGGTGTGATTGGTGGTTTTGGCCTGTAACTCATTGCTGCTCTTGTGAGGCAGAGGCAGGAGGATCAGGAATTCAAGGTCATCCTCAGCTGTATAACAAGTTGGAGGCTAGCCTGGGCTATGTTGAGACTTTGTTTTTGCTTCATTTTAAGTCTAAATAGTGCAGAAAGTCCCCACAGAGAGCTGACTTCATCTGCAACCTTACCTAGATTACACAGTGAGCCCCTGCGCTGTGTCCCTGGACAGCCAGCTTCCTACTCTGAGCAGACGTAAAAGGCAGAGTTCTGTGAGCAGATTGATAAGGCTTTGGCCACTGCTGCCGGTCACGTGACTGAGAGTTGTAAAGAAGGTAGCTGGCACAGACCTATCATGGCTGCTACTTGGGAGGCTGAGACAGGTGGATTGGAACTTAAAGAGGTTCTGGGTAACTTAATGAGCCCTGTCTGAAATGAGAAGAAGAAGGCTGCCTGAGTGGCCCAGCAGTGAGTGGAATGCTTAACCTGTGAGTGCACTCTTGGGTTCCATCCCCAGCATCACCAGAAACTTTAAAAAAAAAGGCTTGGGTTGGCTTCAGTGGTAGTGCTTGCCTGACATGCACGAAAGCCTGGGCTTGATTCCAAGCATACAGTAAAGAGAGATGGTGACTCACAAAGCCAGTGATACTTCTATGGCATTGGTGCCCGGGCATTAGCTTCCCAGGTATGCCGCCTGAGGTGGCCTCTTGGTGCTTCAGACTCCTTCCCTGTGAGTAGGATTATCACCATAACTCAGTGATGTGAACCAGATTCTGTCAGTTCTGTCCACTCATCAAGAAGTGGGGAGAACCACCTGGGAATGAAGTTAGGGCTGAGCAGTTTGAGCACCCACTGCTTGTGTTCTCTAGATGGGGAACAGAATTGACAGGCATCCATCTAGGAGTTGCTGAGTCAGAAGGTGGCAAGCAGGCATTCGGGTCATAAGCATAGTGTAGGGTGGGCTGGGGTCAGCCCTAAGGTCCCTTCTGCTGAGAGACCTTAAGAAGGCAAGGAGGAGGCCATGTAGGGTGTTAGGACAGGAACATTCTGGACAGAGGCCTTGGACATATTTGAGACCTGGAATTTTGAGGGAACATTCAAGTGAGCAAGGGAGTGGCAGCTCTCATCACACCAAGTCAGGTGTTGGAAGAGCTTGCAGGTGATTGAAGGCTCTGCCCTGTCAGCCCAGGTGAGGCTTCTACCCTCTCTCCTCAGGAGAAAGAGAAGAAGTACATGCTGCCTCTGGACAACCTCAAAATCCGGGATGTGGAGAAGGGCTTCATGTCCAACAAGCACGTGTTTGCCATCTTCAACACGGAGCAGAGGTAAGGAGCCTGCAGGGGTGGGGTCCCAGGAGATCTTAGCAGCAACCTTGTACACAGGTTTCCAGAGTCCTGTCCCGGGGGTAGTTCTGTGTAGTGAGATGAGGGCAGAGCACCATGGATACAGATGATTGAAATGGATGAAGTAAGTGTGAGGACCAGTCCAACCCTCCCACACACTCACAGGAAGAAGACTGGCACAGTACTGAGGGGAGAAACAGGAGGGCCCCTGGTTGTCTCTAGCCCCGACTAGCCAGTTCTGTAGATGTCAGGCCAGTGAAACAAACCATTTCTCAAAGAGGAAGGTGCATAGAAAGTGAGGAAGGCACCGTGTTGATTCTAGCTTCTACCTGCCCGTGCCCACCTCCATGCCCACAGACTGACCTGCTAACTTGCCCTGGTCTCACTCCTCATGTATAGAGAGCGTTCAGTGATAGAAAGTGGACATGGTGCTCGGTGACAAAGTGCCGGCCCAGAGTCCCCTAGTGAAAGTGAGCTGATGAGGTGGTCCAAGTTCATTCCCTAGAATGAACATAAAGATGGCCTTCGTGCATGGACAGATGGACAGACACACGCACACACAACCATCATTATAATAATTGAGGATTTTCAGCTATCTGTTGTCTGGGGCTGCCACACCAGGCAGTGCAGGTTGAGTTTGTTTCTGCTGTGGTTGGAAGTTCTGATGGACATTGTTACTGTGGTCTTCCCTGCAGACACCTCAGTGGGAGTTTCCAAGCCAGAGCAGAGGCACATGGATCTCTTGAGTTCGAGGCTAGCCTGGTCTACAGATAGGATTTCAGGACAGCCAGAGCTCCAGAGTGTAGTGATAAGGGGAGCAGGCCTGCTTTTCGTCCCACCCAGCTCCCGCATGGCTAGCTCATACCCCGAAATAACAACACACAAATTGTATTCGTTTTAAATACTGCCTGGCCCATTATATCTAGCCTCTTCTTAGCTAACTCTTACATCTTGTTTAACCCATATCTAGTAATCAGTGTATCACCACGGGGTC
>LOJH01052554.1:829-12328 GCA_001685095.1 Ellobius talpinus
GAACAACAATGCAGGAAACTCAATGGGATGGTCAGAAAGATTCTTCCTGGGACATAGAAACGAGACCATGAAATCAAGAAGCTCTTTTGTCTTGATCTAAGTGCTGGCCTCCAGTATGAACTCAGAAAGATCTGAATTATTTGAACTGGTTGTCGATCAGAGTCCCTTTCATTTTTGCTTTCTTGGCTTCCAATTCAGCCTGGAAAGAAAAAAAAGTATGCACTGATACATCACAATCACATGAAATTCTTAACATTTCTTCTTTATTCTAGTTGTCCCACTCGCCCTTAACTGCTCAGTGTATAAGCCAAACGTGGTTTTACAATCCTTATCATCAATTCAAAACTCTGGCTCATGAAAGCTAGATATAAAATTACATGTGTATGTGTGTAGATCATCAAGGGGAAGGAGGGATATGTGTGCTAAGAAAGCAGAAGGAGAAGCAGAATGGAGACCTGTAATCCATGAACTACGGAGCTAGAGGGAGGAGTTCAAAGCCAGCTTACATAGCAACTGTCAGGTCAGCCTAGACTAATCCTGTCTTGAAAAAAAACAGAGAGAAAGAAAACAAAAAAGCAGAGGAGGGAAACTATGCAAAGAAGTAAGGAGACCAACCAGAGGGGGTAGGGTAGGGGGAGGCTGTGGGGTAGAGACATGGGGAGGCTGTGGGGTAGGGAGAGTGTGGGGTGGGGAAAGAATGAGAACAAAGATAATAAGACACTTCTTATGAAATGCCATGAAGAAACTCACTATATATGCTAACTAAAAAATTTAAAAATGTAGGTCCCACCCTACATAGAGATATCATGCTCCAAGTTAATCTCGTGGATAAAGCAGAAAACTAGCAGTGCTTTAAAAGCAATGACAGCCCCAATTTGGGTATACTGAGGTAGCAGAACGGTAGGTCATCAATTTGGGTATACTGCGGTAGCACAACGGTATGTCATCAATTTGGGTATACTGAGGTAGCAGAACTATATGCCATCATGTATTGGAAAGCACTCAAAAACCCAGCCCTTAATCCTGACCCTAGAGAGCAAGGAGCAGGTTTAATCATCACCCAAGTTAGGCCTGGCAAGCAAGATTTCTAATTTAGTGCTAGACCCCAGTCACTATTTACCAACACAGTCATAGCATGGAGTGAGGAAGCTGGCAGCCAACTATACTAGTAACTTCCAAGAGCCTTTGCAAATCATTCAAAGCAAGAAATCCAAGCTAGGAGGCCTGTGCCCCTCCCCCATGCCACTCACCAGCTCTTGCAGTCGCCTCTTGCTCATGCCTTTTCGCTCCAGCTGTTTTTCAATCACTTTGGCGTTCTGTGCATAGGAGTCAGCAACTTCCCTCTATAGGGAAAATGAAGGGCCTTTCAGACCAGCGCACTTACCAGGAACTACAATCAAGACCTCAGGAGTTATTTGTACTACTACTCAAGCCCATAAATTGGAACTCAAACAGCAGGCCTCCCTACACTTCCAACTCTTTTTTTAAAATATTTATTTATTTATTATGTATACAATATTCCGTCTGTGTGTACATCTGCAGGCCAGAAGAGGGCACNCTTTGGAAGAGCAAGCAATGCTCTTAACCACTGAGCCATCTCTCCAGCCCCACTTCCAACTCTTCATCTTCTCAATAACCCAGGAGACTTCAGGTTTCCATGGTGATCATTTGATAACATCCCTCCATAAAAAACACTTGGCTTGAAATACCAGAAAAGTAACTGCTGTTACTGCTAAGGACAGACTCAAACCATCAGAGCCTGCCTGGGAGGGACTGAAAATTATTCAGTCCAGTACCTTATTTATTATTGGTTTGTTTTGGAGATAGGATCTTGCTATGTAATACATGCAGACCCTGAACTTAAGACGCTCCCGTCTAAACCTCCAGAGTACTGGGATTATAGGCCTGAACTGTCAGGTCTGAATCCAGTTTAGTACTTTTAAAATTAAAAAGTGATGAGAGGATCCACATTCTTTGTTCTCATTTTATAGATGTCCCTCCCATTCAGGGAAACAGGTACTCCCAATAGCACCGAGTTTCTTACTAGTGGAGCAGGGTATGAAAGCAAGGCTGCCAACTGTTCTGCTCCGCAGAGGCTCTGACCAGAGTCCCCTTACTCCCCCCCATTCCAATTCCTGTGAAAGCCGAAGCACTTACAGCCTCTATCTCTTCTTCTTCCTCATCAATGGTAGACACAGTAACAGAACTGAACTTGCCCATGTCTTTAGTCCGTTTGGTCATCATCACCTAGAAGAGAAGGAAGAGGTATTAAGCTAAGGTCACCTCACAAGGATCCATGAGCCGTGTAAGCACGTGCATTTGTGTGCATGTCTATGTACAGGAACGGTGTGAGAATACCTGCCTCTTAGGGACAGGACAGGCTAACTATCTAAATGTCAGTGTTTTTAAGCATTTCCTTTTGAGGTTTTGGGTTTTTTTTGTTGTTGTTGAGACAGTTTCTGTGTAGCCCTGGCTGTCCTGGAACTCACTCTATAGACCAGGCTAAACACGAATTCAGAGATTCACTTGCTTCTGCCTTCCTCCTGATTGATGGGATTAAAGGTGTGTGCCACCACTACCTGGCAAAAGGTGGCTGGAGAGACAGCTGTGGGTGCTGGGAACCGAATTCTTATATTTTTGGTTGTGAGGCTAGCCTTTAACGGCTGAGCTATCTCTCCAGTCCACTATTGAGGGATTTTTAAATATATTTAAAAATCATTCTAATTCATTGAGGATTTAATTGTTCCCACTCTAAAAAGAAAAAAAACTGAAAAAAGGAAAATAAAAATTATAGAATTTGTAACCTTACAAGATTACTGCATATGAAGCAAATAATAAATATCATAGTTCTATAATATCTGCCTATATACAACAATTGCATTTTCTTAATAAATAATATTATAGATGTATAGGTGAAAGTTTCTTTGTTTTAAAGCTTAGGGGGCAGTGCTCCAGCTCAGTGGGTCTTCCATAACATGTTCGAGTCCTGTGTATGATCCCCAGCCCTAATTAAACTTGGGACTAAATGTGTAGCTATATTAAGTCGCCTATGCCCTTGGATGATAATTACCTTCTTAGGAGGCTCTTGCTTCTGAGTATATATATTGGTTTTCCCAAAGCCTTGACCAAATTTCACTACTGCTCCATCCACGATGAACGTCACAGGCGCATTCTTCGGCTGGGATTGGTAGAAGAGCGGCAGCCCACACCTGCAAATGGCGGAGTGAATTTCTGCAAAGCTCTAGTTCTATACCCCAAAGCATGACTTACAAAGGAGACTTGCTTTCTAGGAAGAGCTTTGTTTGTGGCATAAAATGTTTTCCTTTCCCCTAACGGACTGGGCAAGAATCAATTAGGATGCATGTTGAAATTTCCGATCAGGTTCCTAGGCCTCACCCATAAGATCCTGGTTTGGCAAATGTAGGGGGTGAGTAAGGCCTGGGACTCTGCTCTTTTCAACAGCATTCCATACCATTATTTTTGACATTAGACAAAATTTGGGAAATGCTATATAATGCTACTATTGGCTTTGTAGTAAAAAACTTCTACCGTTATACTTGGGTGTCTTAGCACTGGTTTGGGCATTCTGTCCCCTTTGCTGTTTCATTTTACAGCACCAGAGAAAGTAGACACTTTCTTTGGCTGACCATTACGCTTTTTGATCTAAAAAGTAGACCTACAAGATATGATAAAACCAGCCTCATCAATCCAGTATGGTGAGGAGCTCAAAGCCTTCCTATCTTCTACTTGTTTTCCTCTGCTTCAGTGCTCCTACTCTGAGTCTTTTGAGAGCTAAGACACAATTGTCCTTACATAAAGATTGAACTTAACTGCCAGGCGTAGAGGTTGGCCTTTAATTCCAGCACTCTGGAGGCAGAGGCAAATGAGTTCAAGGCTAGCCTGGTCTACATAATAAGTTCTCGGATAGCCAGAGCTACACAGAGAGACCCCATCTCAAAACAACAATAACAAAACTTGAACTCACTAATATTCTTACTATTAATAGCCTAAAGCTGGAAGTTTTGCTTTAAATAACATTCTTTAAGATTCTTAGCTTTATAGTCTACATAATAGATTTTATACATAAACCTGGAACTAAATTATATTGTATCACATTTTCCATTATGACTCAGCCAATTCTACTCCAAAAGAAAATATATATTGACAATAAAATCTATCTAGAATACTCATAGCAACTTTACTGATAATAGCCTACACTGGAAGCAACTCAAATTCATTGTAAATGGGTGAACAAATTGATACAATGGAATGCTCAAAAATAAAAACCACTGTGAATGAGTAAATGAACTAATAGGATGGGATAGTCAGCAATTAAAAAAAAGATACATATAACAACTTGGATGAATCCCTAAAATAACAAACTGAGGAAAACTAGGTATAGAGGCCAGTGAGATGGCTGAGTGGGTAAGAGTCTGCTGTCAAGCTGGAAAACCTGAGTTTGACCCCCAACACCCACATGCAAGAAGGCAAAACTCTTCTGCGAGTTGTCCTTTGAGTCTGACATGTATTCCATGTCATGGACATGCACAGAGAAGAAAGAGACAGGGAAGGAGGGAAGGGGGAAAGAGAGAGAAAGACAGGACAGGTATAAAGACATGTATTTGTACAGGAGTGTTAGGAATGGTGAAAGCACTATGACATAAAGCAGGGGCTACCAGGGAGAAAGGTGAAGAGTGCTGGAAATGTTTTCTATCATGACGGGGGTGGCATTATTTTATTGTATTTTTCTGTCAAAACTTATCGACTTGAATATTTAGATGGGTACATTTTACTGCAGATATATTACATCTTGATCTTTCAAATTATACTATGTTAAAAACTCAAGTTTTTGCCTGGTGTGGTGCTGCATGCCTATAATGCTAGTACTTGGGAGGCTAGGGCAAAAGAGCAAAAGCTCAAAGCTAGCCTGAACTACATATCAAGACCCTGCCTCTGAGAAAAAAAAAGGCCCTCATTTTCCTTACTTTTGTAATCAGCTAGTCAGGGGTGGATTTAACTAGCATCTTTGGAAAGCATATTAGCATTTAGTTTGAAGGCCTTTGAGATTACCGAGATGAAAAAGGGATTATTTTCCTAACACAGTGTGCTTTTACTGACCCTGTTCAGAAAAACCCACACTGTCGATACTTACTTCGCACACTTCTTTCTGTATTGACGTTCAATGCCCTCAGGCCTGCACAGAAAATGGAAGTTCAAAAAATGAAAACTTATAAGCAAATCTCATAACCAATTAACCTCCTAGCTCATTTTTCCCATCATTTATCACTTATCATAACTCATGGTAAAAGTTCAGAAGTTTTTCA
The DNA here is from genome assembly GCA_001685095.1 of Ellobius talpinus. NCBI lineage: Eukaryota > Metazoa > Chordata > Mammalia > Rodentia > Cricetidae > Ellobius > Ellobius talpinus. The sequence continues at coordinate 6,154 of LOJH01052554.1, forward strand.
TTTCATAGTTGACTGGCTAATTAAGCATGTATTAAATGTATAACCCCAGCATGCATTCCTTCTCTCACGAGCATGTACTGAGCAACTAAGAGGGTTGTGAGCAATTAATAATAATGTTAGCTAAGCAGAGAAATGGGAAGTAGTATTAATAGTCAAAATCATGATTGGTCTTGTAGTATCAACAATGATAACCACAATAATATAGCAGCAACCAGTTATACAGTCAGCTCTTTGTGCCCATGGCTTCTGAAATCTGTGGACTCCATCAACCATGGACAGAAAATATTAGACACAAGTTCTGTCAGGGGGTGGGGAGATGACTCAGTGAGTAAGAGTGCTTGTTCTGCCAGAACAAGGACCCAAGTTAGAATCCCCAGTATCCACATAAAAAGCCAGCCATGGCTATGTATGCCTGTAACCCCAGCACTGGGAGTTGATATGCAAAGTCTGATAGCTCACTGGCCAGCCAGCCTAGTTGAAATGGCAAAGTTCTGGCTCAGTGAGAGACCCTGTCTCAAGGAAATAAAATGCAGAGTGACAGAGGAAGACACCCTAGCATTCGGCTCTAGATTATGCATGTGTATAAACACCCATGCACCCATGTGCATGCAAAACACACACACACATACACACACTGCACAAAGTTGTATTAGTACTGAAATGTAGATATTTTCTTGTCATTATCCCCTAACCAATGCAGTATTAATAGCATTTCATTGGCTAGGGTATTATAAATAATCTGGGCCTGGTGTTAGTGAAAGCCCATTCCCAGTGACATACTTCCTTCAACAAGGCCACACCTCCTAATCCTTCCCAACAGTCCACCAACTGGGAACCAAGCATTCAAAGAAGCCGATGGGAGGCCATTCTCAGTCAAAGCACCATACTATGAAATTATTCTCTAGAGAACTTGTACCACCTCACACTAGCAGCAATGTATTAAGAGCTGTTTCTCTCCTGCCTCACTGATAGTGTATGTTAGTTAAGTGCATCCCAGCCAATTTCACATGTGAAAAATTAGATCTTCATGGGTGCAATTGCATGTACCTATCTATAATCATGGCTACTTGGGAGGCTGGGGCAAGAGCATCATAGTTTGAGACCCACCTGGGTAACATAGCAATACGCATCTCAGAAACAAAGGGAAAAGAAAATGAGACCTGTCAATTTGCATTTCCTTTTTCAAAACTGAAGGTAGACATCTTAGCGCCAAAGTGACAGCCATTTGTACGTTTTTGTTTTATTTTTGTGAACTGTTAGTTCATATCTTGAGTCACTTTTTTTCTTTTACGTTAAGGAGACTTGCACTATTAATAAGTCTTGCAAGTATTTCTCGGTTTCTTATTTGTCTTTGATTTTTTTGTTTTGCAATATGTGGAAATCTTAGATTGTTCTATAGTCAGTACATTTCTATAGTCATAACTTCTTTCTCTTTGCTCTCACTGTCTGCCATGTATGTTAGAACAGAGACAGGACTTCTTCAACCTGAATTCCTACTGGAAATAAAAAATTCCAAACACTTATTCTAGAATCTGCTCCCATTAGTTTCTTCCTCCAAATCACTCTCTAAATAGAGGCAGGAGTGGCTTCCCTGGTACCACCTAAGAACATAACTGGTTTCTACAGCATCTTGTACAGTCTCCCTCTTCCACATTCCCGATTACATTTTCAAAGAAGTTCTCATGTGACTTTCTCTACCAATCCTTTGTTTTGTTCATATGGTTTTAATAATCATAATTACTTGCTTTTTCTACTTATTAATTTTTCATCATTTCCATAATCCATTGCCTGAGATCAGACAGACTCTGCCTTATCTCTCTATCTCCAGAGCTGAGCAAAACACTAGATATAGGGACTGGAGAGAGGGCTCAGCATTTAAGAGCACTGACTGCTCTTCCAAAGTAACTAGGTTTAATTCCCAGCACCCATATGGTGGTTCACAAGCGTCTGTAACTCCAGTTCCAGGGATCCAATGCCTTCTTCTAACCTCTGTGAGGTACACATGTGGTAAAGAAATAGACATGCAGGTAAAATAACATACACACAAAAGAACTGTACACAGAGAAGATGTACAATAAGTAGTAAATGCATTCATCTGAATAAGGAAACTAAACTGATAATCAAGAAGCTTTTTCTGAGATAAGATCTTATTGAAGCTGCCCAAGATGATCTAGAGTTTGCCTATGTAGCCCAGGCTGGCCTTAAACTCAAAGCAATCTTCTTGCTTCAGTCTCCCACATGCTAGGATAACAGTTGTAAGCCACTGCATCTGCTTGACAAAGTTAAAAGTTTTCTTTTCTTTTCTTTTCTTTTCTCGAGACACGGTATCTCTGTGTAGCCCTGGCTGTCCTGGACCTCACTCTGAAAACCAGGCTGTCCTCAAACTCTGAGATCTATCTGCCTTTGCCTCCTGATTACTAGGATCAAAGGTGTGTGCCACCACTGCCCAGCCAAGCTAAATTCTTAAGTGGAGCAATCTGTAATAGCAGCAGAAGTGGCAGCACCACACTATGTCTGAGAGAGTCACAGAAACTTCATGAAGAGATGGTGGGATTTCATTTGAATGAAATACTCCATATATACATGGTGTATTCATGGAATTGCTGCTATATAAAGAGAATTAATGTCTGATGTCATCAGGACTTAAAACCCTAGAATTTCCTACCAATATTATAGACATAAAAACACTGTCAGGTTATTCTATGAACAATTATAAGACAATAAATCAGGTAACCTAGAAGTCCTATAATGAAAAACAAAGACATAGCTGGGTATGGTGGCACTTGCCTGTAAACCCAGCACATGGTAGGCTGAAGCAGGAGGATTGAGTTGAAGGCCAGACTAGGCTGCATAGTGAGAACCTGTGTCAAAAAAAGAGAAAAAAATAACACAAATTATTATTCTCACTCAACAAGTAGGTGGGAAAGATTGGGCTGTGTGCTCAGCAACTGGCGAAAAAGAGGAACACTAAGAAAAGACTAGAATTCTGCCTTGGCCAGCCAAAGAGCACAGAGTAAGCCCTTGGAAAAGCTGCACATGACTAGAGCATGAACTATGTCAAAGGGGAGTGTACTTGCTTGTTGGTAAGTTCTAGGAACTCTGAACCCCAAGAGTGCTTGGCTACAAGTCCCTGGCCTAGGCCCTGCCATTAAATAAGGTAATACTTGCTACTACATAAAGTTAGTACTATAGCTGATTCATCCTAAGGGTAAGGCTGATCAGATTACAGGGTTTCTACTTCAGTCTAGGGTCACCTAGTAATTTTCTTGACCAGGTTTGTGATGTTACAGGAGACTGCACACTAGTTGTATTAAATTGCTGGTGGTTTGAAAGAAAATGCCCCCCAAAGGGAGTGGCACTGTTAGGTGTGGCTTTGTTGGAAGAAGGGCTTTGAGGTCTTCTATTTCAAACTACACTCAGTGAAACAGTCCTGTTGCTTGCATATCAACATAACAGCTCCTTCTCCAGCACCATGTCTGCCTGCATGTCATCATGCTCCCTGCCATGATGATAAGGAACTAATCCTCAAAAACTGTAAGCCCCTACCTCAAAGAAATGCTTTCCTTTATAAGTGTTGCCATGGTCATGGTACCTCTTCATAGCAATAGAATCCCTAACTAATGCAATTGCTTTCTGTACTAACTGAATAATACATAATACTATTATATGCATAACTTTCTATAAATATTATATGTAATTATTACAGCAATCCTAAATCTAGTTGATAATTTTCAAAAACAGATTTCTAAATAATTGGGGAAGATAAAACATAGCACAAAATGACCCATGTAATCTGAGCCCTTGAGAGATACAAGCAGGAGGATCAGGAATTAAGGTCATTTTCCACTAAGTATCCTGCTATTCCAGGCCTGTGCTACAAGAGAGACTGTCAGAAAAACAAATGAAAATAAACAAAAAGTTAAAGTAATAAGAGAAGAGTGACTGGAGAGATGGCTCAGAGGTTAAGAGCAGTGTTTACTCTTCCAGAGGACTAGGGTTCTATTCCCAGTACCCACATGGCAGCTTATTACCATCTCAACTCCAGTTCCTATTCTGGCCTCTGAATGCACCAGGCACACAAATGATACACAAACATGCATGCCGGCAAAACATCCATATACAGAATATAAAATTTATAAAAATTAAAAGGCACAGAAAAAGTCACATGATACAGGCAGATAATGGAGTGATGCACTGATAAGCCAAGGAACACTGGCATTGCTGGGGAAAAATCCATACGAGAGTGAGAGATGCCTCAGAAATTAAGGCATTTACCACCAAACTTGATGACCCACTTTCTATTCCTGGGACCCATAGCCTTCACCTACATATAACCTAGGCTACATGAGCCCCTTTATATATATATACATACATACATACATACATGCATATATACATACACACAAGAGAAAGTAGATGAGAGAGAGAAAGAAAGGACTGAAGAGTTACAAAGAATTGGACAGAACCAGGAGAACCTAATAATGCAGAGTTAGAAGAAAGGAAAGAGGGACTGGAGAGTTGGCTCCACAGTAAAAGCACTGGTTGCTCTTCTGGAGGACCCAGGTTCAATATCCAGCACTCACATGGAGGCTCACAACCATCTGTAACTCCAGTTCCAGGGGATCTGATGCCTTCTTCTTCATACATTTATGCAGGTAAAGCACCAACACACACACACACACACACACACACACTTAAAAAGGAAAGCATTCTAAGGTGTGTATAGAAGATAAAAGAGGTCATCTCCAGGTGTCCAATACCACAGAATATCTGTCCCCCAGAATAAAGTCCACTCACTCAATCAGCAAATATTTCATTTTCTGAGCTCCTGTTGTATGCTGGGCACTTAAGACATTTGGAATACACTGGTGTATTAGCATGCTAAAACTGCTACAGTAAAATACCACAATCTGGGTAGCTTTAAGCAACCAAAAGTAATAGGCTCAGATTTGGAGGCTGAAGTTTGAGACTTGTTAGCTGAGCTATGCTCTTCTGACTTATCCCTTCCCACCTAGCATCTCTGTGTGTGTATGTATGTGTGTATATGGAACACAGAGAGAGATGGGGCTCTTACTATGTAGACTAGGCTGACCCGGAGTTCACAATGTAGACCAGGTTGGCCTGGAGCTCATAGAGATCTGTCTGTTTTTGCTTCTCAAGTTCTGGGATTAAAAGCATGTGCCACCAGGCCTGGCATTTTTTTGTTTGTTTCTTTTAAATTTTTGGGTTTTTGTACTATCTGTTGTGGGCATGGATGGAGCTGCCATGGCCTGCCTGTCCGGAGGTTAGAAGACAGCTTATGGTACTTAGTTTTCTTCTTCTGCCATATGGTAGTTTCCTCACTGACGTCTTTAATACAGACTGCTTTATTCATTCACCTACCTGGTACCTAGCTCAGTACCTGGTACATGCCAAGCATAAGCTTCTAGATTGGGGATGTTAACTCCGTAGGAGAGTGCTCATCCTGGAAGACTAAGGCCCTTGGTTCCTTCCCCAGCCCTCCAAATAATACAGATAACAACAACTAAAGTTGCAGGCTGTACAAACTCATTCAAACCTGTAATTGGAACATCACAGGTATCAAATGCCAAGAGAATCAAGTTTCAGTACCATTTCAACAGAGTACAAAAAAGAATTTGCTGCATTAACATAAGTTAGACTACTAGTACAAATGTCAAAGTATCAGACCTAACTATGTGAGCTGATTAACACTACATAGGATAATTTACATTCTTCACAAACAGACCTCAACACAGCAGGGAAATAGAGCATTAAGACCTTACCTCCGAAGATAGGTAGTCTCCTCATCTTCCGTGTTACAAAACTTATGAGCGTGTTTAGCAGCATCAATCACGCGAGACCGGTCCCGAGGCCTCATAGGCAATTTCTCTAATTGACAATCTAAAGGAATGAAGAAAGATTTCGTCGCTTGGAACCACTTAAAAATATCCTGAGCCTATAGTGATGGTGCGCGCCTGTAATGCAGGAGAATCACCAGCAAGTCCGAGGACATTCTAAACTACATAGTGAATTCAAGTTTCTACCTGAGCAACTTAATGAGATCTTGTCTCCAAAAAAAAAAAAGCCCGACGTCTCGCTGCAGCAGTTTCCCGCCACTCACCCAGCACCAGGACCATCTGGCCGCACAAACAGTAGTAGACATGGAGGGGCTTCT
>LOJH01052556.1:0-12328 GCA_001685095.1 Ellobius talpinus
CTGCTCTTCCTACCACATCTCCTGCTCTTCCTACCACATCTCCTGCTCTTCCTACCACATCTCCTGCTCTTCCTATATGCCCTTGCAAGGACTCAGAGTGGGAGAAAAGAGTTCTCTCCTGGAAAGGCAAGGACAGCCGGTCCATTCAGGGCTTTTCTTGGAACTTGCCACTTAAATAATCAAGTCAACGTGACTTATGTTCTTAGCTTTCATGCCATAATGAGCAAGGAGAGGAGGAATAAAAGGCTGGGGATGGGGAGGAGAGAGGCTGCAGAGAACTCCAATGTTAGAAAACGCAGAGGCAGCAAAGGGGATGTTGAGTTGTATGAGGGCCTTCAGATTTATCATTCCTCAGGAGGAAGACAAGTTGGCCAATAGCCTGAGCAGAGTCTTGACAAGGGGCAGGCATTTTCCATCACACCCTTCCTTCTTTGGAAGGTTTGCTCTAACTTTCAAAACAAGATCAAGTGATGTGGTTAATCCAAGGCTATGTAGTGAGAAATCAGTCATGATACTATGCTGCGTGGATTCATGGAGATTCTAGAACCTTCCATATTCATCCTTTTATCTTTAATAGTGGATACTCCATCAATATTTATCAAGTGAATGAGTCTCCTGGGAAGTATAATATATTAGCATATTATCCACTGTTAATAGCTTTGTGAAAATTTGCTTAAAATTAAAATGTACATCTTATTAATGTAGCAATGCGGAATCTCATTTAATTTCCACAGTTATCTTGAGAAGAGTGTTTTTACGACCTTGAATCTGTCAGGTAAATGTCCTATGTACTGGTTTCCTGAGCAGAGATCAGTGTATCCCCTACCTCAAAAAGTCATGGGGAGACAAGATGGCATAATACACACAAAGCACTTGACAGTCTTCCTTTGGAGACTGCCCAGCTCTGCATTTTTTGGAGCCTACTCCTTCATTCCTAGAAGAGGAATCCACAATGTCCCCTGCCCCACCATAATGCCTTTGGATGCAGTGACCAGGTTGACAACAGAGTCTCCTAACTGTTGAGACATAGCTCTAGACTGGGATTTCAAATATAAGGAATTTCTTCAAAAGATAGAGTTTCTTGCTGGAAAGATCTGGTGTGAAATCACCATGTTCTCTTAGTGGCTGTGGTGGGAGCTGCATAGCATCTACCCACTCTGGAGGAGGCCTGTGCACCTACAGTACTCACTACCATGTTTGATGCTGTCCTCCTCCTTAACTTAAACCCTCTGTCCAATTCCTAAAGGTACCTGAACTTATGAGCCTTCATTTATATTTTTAGAATTGGAATACCTTTTTATTTTCCTATTAACCCCTATACAGGGACACTAATTGGAAGCTGGGTTTGAAGGAAGTAAAGAAGGAGGAGAAGAGAAATAAAGATGAAAGGGTAGAGAAATTTAACCAATGGGAAGGGCGGATGAGTTGGAGGCAAGGGTCTAGGCTGCTGACCTGGAAAGGAGTCCCAGGCACAGGACACAGGACACATAGTCATCAGGCAGTTTGCAGGGGTGGGTGGAGTTGGTGGTCAGACTCTAGGGTCCCTACTTGTGGACAATAACCAGAGACAGGCCGTGGGACATGTGAAGTGGGCAACTTGGGTCTAAGGTCCCTATCTAGAATGAAAAAGGAAAAAATGTAGGGCAATGGTGTTGGCGGGGGGCGGGTATAAACAGGTTCAAGCAGGAGTAATTACAATGTTCCTTTCCCTTGTGGCTCCATTGGCCCGTTTCCTTGAAGAAGGAGTATAAATTTTGTGGGTCAGTAACTTTCTTCATTAGCACAGGGTTGTACAAAAATGTTCATCATTAAATAATGAACTTTCCAAGGGGCTCTTCTGAACATAAACCAGAGGGAAATCCTTAAATAAATTAGTCAACAGCAGCATGCTGTTTATATTAGCTTTCCTGGATAATTGATTTAACAGTTATTGAGTCTAGAATTTTGGGTACCACACAAACAGCACCATTGCTACTTTCCTCTAGTTTATATTGATTTCACAAAGCAAGGTACTTGGTCCCAAGTGTATCTAGGTTTAAGCCTCCATAGTGGATGGTGGAACCGCGTGGGAGGGGAGAGAGTGGGAGGAAGCTAAGGTTTATTGTGGATTGTTTCATTAAAACATGAGTCAGTCTTAACCGTGTAAGTAGTTTTCATCTCCCTGACAACCAGAAGTTTTTCAATATCGCAGCTTATTTCCTGCGAAGATTCTCAAACCATGCACTACTTTTGAAAGAGAGAGCTCTCTCCTGCTAAGGGTTTTAGGACTTCCTGTTTATTTGTTTGAGTTCAGCAAACATAGCTCTTTAAGCGGCTTTCCCTATCCCAGGCAGATTGGTCTTGAGAATGCAGTCTTCATTCAATAAATAATATGAGCACATACCATGGAGCAGAATAAGAGAAACCTTGTCTCTGTGGAAACCTGAGGCCTAGAGGCCAGAGATAGATATTCAGACCACAGGGTTCCACTGTAGTTCCCAACTGTGGTGGACATCAAGCCAAGAAAGGTCATGTATGGGGAGAGAGGGCTCTTTTCCTTGGAAGAGTTTTCCATAAGAATGTGCTCTGCTCCTGAGTTGTGACAAAGAATTGCCGCCACCAAGATGGGAGGGGAGGAAAGAGTCTCCAAAATAAAGAGGAGGAATTGTAAAGTTTGGGGACAAGCAGGACTTTGCTCTGGATATGACACCAAAGGAGGTGGGAGGGATGGACTTGCTGGAACCAGCAAATGACCAATTATGAAATATTTTAAGGGAAATGCAGTTTTGGTCCTTTTAAGTAGCAGCATTAATTGGAAGGCAGTTAATAAATATCTGTAGAGAGAAACCCCCAGGGAACTTATTTCGGTGAGGAGAGAAGACTTGCAATTATCGTAACGGGATTGCCTGCAAATAAATGCTTCTAAAAATTCCCAATTTGACATTTTAGAAACAGTTTGTCCTCTTCGTCAGCTTAGACACCCTCTCTCCAAAATGCTAAGACCTTCTGAAAGCATTCGCAGTCTTCTTTTCTTTTCCCCACCCCCATCAAAGTTACAAAAGCTCTTCGAAGTTCGGAGTTCTCCAGGTCAGCGTCAGCCACATAATTGTCTGAATTATCACCAGTTCTTGATGTCTGGGTTTGGGAGTTTGGGAGTCAGCTTATGCTGGTTAAGTTTTTGTTGTCTTGGTGGGAATTAGAGTCACTGGGAGAGGGAAACATCAATTGAGAAAATGATTATCAGACTGGCCTGTAGGCAAGTCCAAGGTGGCATTTTCTTAATTACAGATTGATGTGGGAGGGCTCAGCCTGATGTGGGTGGTGCCCTCCATGAGCAGGTGGTCCTGGGATATACAAGAAAGCAGACTGAGCAAGCCCTGGGGACCAAGTTGGTAAGTAGTATTCCTTCATGGGCTCTGCTTGAGTTCCTGCCTTCAGGTTCCTGGCTTGAATTTCTGCCCTGACTTTCCTTCATGGCAGACTTTATATTGGGAGGTGAAATAAACTCCTTCCTGCCCAGGTCATGATGTTTATCACAGCAAAAGGAACTTAAGTAGGACAAGGGGATTACTAGAATGATAATAGTGGATAATTATTGTATTATTTATAATAATGACAGGAGTATGTTATTTGAACTCATTTTGCAATTGAAAAAATAAGGATAAAGATAATCATGTAACCTGGTCGGGTTTTTCTGGCACAAGAATGGAGCAGCGAAGATTAAAACCAAGGCTTCTGGTGCCATCTACTTCTATGTGTGATAAGAACATGGTATGAGAAGATGAGTGGTCTGATTCCAGCCTCTACTTCACCATTAATTAGACTTCGGGCTTAGCATCCTCATGGCTTGATTTCTTTTGTGCCTACTTAGCCATTTCTCCTAAGTGCTGTCAAGTGCTCTGCATGCTGCAGGTGCCATGGGAACGAGTAGTAGAAGCTGGCTTCAAGGAGAGTACCATTACAAGAAAAGAATAGACATCATGAGATGATCACACTGATATATGTAGAATTCTAAGGTAAGTGCGGTGGTCCCGTCCTAACATGAATGCCCAGAGAAGGAGAAACCAACCCACAGTGGTTTCTTTGTTTTAAGCTAAGCCTGGCTGTTGAGTAGAGCTAGCTACATGATTGGGGGTGGGGGATTATTTGTAAGGTGGTATGTTGGAGAAGAAAATCAATCCAGCCTGAGCAAAAACCCTTAACGGGCAGAGAACTTAACCCTGAAATAAGATCTCCATGCTTGAGGAGGTAGGGGCTAGGAGGTACAGGAGAACCAGAAGGTGGGGCAGGCCAGACATGCTAGGGCTTGAAGGTCTTCTCAGGCCTCCAAGGGACCTAAAAGTGTCTAGATTTTATGACTGCTTTTGCTTCAACCCTGCCTTTTCCTATCAAAAACTTTCTCCACCCCACCATTTCTTTCCAAAGAGAAAAGGTTTGCTTAAGGGAACAGCATGTTTGAGGAGCTTACCAGAGCTCTTGTTGATCATCTTCACCATCACTCAGTACCTGGAGCAAACAGAGCTCTGACCTGGTGTTTGTGTCCCCTGGAACCCACTGTAGGCCAGGGAGGCAGCACATTCCCTTCCCAGACAAGAAAACCCCTGACATCCTTGTTTTGGCAAAAAAGCCGGAATTGCCAGGAAGGCCCCACAGCTGAGGCCTTGGATGCTGGAAAGGAAATTAGTCTCAGCAAAAATGCAGGGCTGTCAGTCCTTCTGGCTCTCTGCCTGGGATGCTGATCTATCTGGCTGGCGACAGTGGATGGTAGGAGATCAAAGGTCACAGGGACATTTTGTATGGTGTATCCCCACCCCTCATTTTATTCCTGATGGCGTGATGAGGCAGGGAGGTCTGCCAGGTCTCCACGTCTACCAGATCCACTCCGCTTTGTGGATGAAGACTGTTTCCTGGTGTCTCTGAGGAAATAAAGGTGATGAGCAGAGAGACATCTCAGACTTTATTAGCAGGAATGAGCAGAGAGGTCCCAGCAGTGATTAATCCCAGGATGTAGGCTTTTTTTTAAATTTTTGTCAACTAACAATCAGGGTTTTCTGTGGCTGTCCTAAAGGAAGAGTGGGAGCTGAACAACCATGTTCTCGTTGTGGAGTTAGAAGGAGAGAGATGGTAAGGTGTTGGTTAGCTCTCCCATAGTAATTATTAGCTGTGTCTCAAATGACAGGACCCTCAAGAAAAGCTGAGAAAATCTCACAGTTTTAGTTTGAATTAAAAAAAATCTTCCTCTAGTTGGGCTAGTTCTTCTAGGTGGTGCACACCTTTAATCCAAACACTCCAGAGGCAGAAGCAGGCAGATCTCTGTGAGTTTGCGGCCAGCCTGGTGTACAGAGCAAGTTCCAGGAAAGCTAGGGCTACACAGAGAACCCTAGCTTGAAAAACCAACCCCTGCAACAACAACAACAACAACAACAACAACAACAAAAAACTCCCTAAAGAAACAAAAACCCAAAACCTCATTTTGACATGGAAAAGAGAAGGAAGCGGGCTTGTTTGAGGTGTTTTGTAACAAAGAATGAGGCAGTATCTTAGCTCCTTTTCTAGTGCTCTGATAAAACACTCCAACGAAAGCAATTTGGGGAAAAGAAGGATCGGTTCATAGTTCCGGGATATACTTCATCATAAAGGGAAGTCAGGTTGCATGAGCTGGAAGCAGCTGGTCTCATGGCAACCTCAGTCAGTAATAAGAAAGCAGTGGATGTTTGTGCTCAGCTTCTGTCCCCCTTTTTGCATAATCCAGGATTCTAGCTCAGGGAATCATTCAGACCACCTATGAAGGGTCTTGATACCCCACCTAACCTATTTAAGATAATTCACAGCCATGCTCAGAGGCCCTTCACTCAGGGTAATTCTAGATGACATTCCGAGATTAACCTTCACAGGCAGGAAATCCTTTCATTCCAACCCTGCATTATTCAACACTTTCTTGGAGCAATCAGGTTATTTTTCTTGCCTAGAAAGGACAGGATAGTCATATGCCAGGCTTTGAGGGACCATTTGGATTTCTAGGAAGTTTAGATTCCTTTGATGCTTTGACTCATGAACAGGTGGTTTAAGATTTGATCCTGTTTCTATAAATCTTGAACCTTGGGCAATTCATTTTCCTATTTTCTTTTTCCTTCCTTCTTTCCTTTCCCTTCCTTCCTTTCCCTTCCTTTTTTCCTTCCTCCCTGCCTCCCTTCCTTCCTTCCTCTCTTTTTCTTGAATGTGTGCACCCTCACTTTGTTTTGAAATATGTCATTACTATAATGAAGACTATATAGACCTGCGTCAATCAATACATTGAGGATATGTGTTTCATGAGCTAAGAAAGTCATTTGCACTTCCTAGAGCTCTGAGCATCTCCTTGTGTCTTCAGACAACTGGGAGGCTATAAGTCTTTCTCCTGAAGCAAAAAGGAAAACCTTCAGGAGAAGTCCAAATGAAATTAGACTGTTCTTCCAATGGCCAACTGGTCAACCTTAGCCTGTGCACCTTGCTACGCATCACACCTATCCTACTGCTCATGAGAAAATGGTCAAGAAATACTCACAAATTTGAAGCAAAACTATTGGAGATGTGTTATTATGTGTTAGAACAAGCAATAATGTTGTCCAACAATAAATAAAGGGAAATCCAAAAATTTTTAAATATGCAAAGTAGGAAAGTATCTCACTCTTCTGGAAGTCAGCCTCCAATGGTGACAAAAGCTGGAGTTCTCCACACTAATATCCTAAACCTTTTGAGCCTGATCAGAATCTCTATATCTAAACATGCTGCCAGCTGAACCAGAACAGGGACAATATTTCATTTGGTTTAAATCCATGTTTCCCCCACCTTACAGAATTACCAAAGTGATTCCATGGCCAGCATTTCTCACTTAGAGAGCCTTTAGGAGTGTGTGTGTGTGTGTGTGTGTGTGAAAATGATTAGTTTCTATTAGTAAATGGAATATCTATTTCTCAATTGTAAAGTTTCCTCACATCTTAGATATGTGATAAAATGCTATTTTGTGGAGTCAAGGGCTGCTTTTTTTCATATTAGGAAAAACCGACACAGCTGCGAGGACCTTCCCATACAATAACCCAAGAGAGTTCCTGTTTGACCAGTTCCCAGATAACAGAAAAGCAAAACGAGTGTGGAACAGCTTATCATTTTTTTTTGTTGAAACAAGATACATTTTTCCCATGTTCAGATCTGAAAATACTCAGCTGTAATTTAATCTACCTTTATTAGATTACCCAGTTATGTCTAGAAAATCATGGAAAGCATCTAAAATTAAGATGTAAGGTCAAAGAAGTAGGCTGGGTGTGAAAATTCCTGCTGTTCTCCCCTGACATGTCTTCTCAGTAGGGACATCATGGGCATGGAAGGAGCCCTTGGCTCACTAGAGACAGAAGGACTTAGTGTCTCCCAGGAGTCTCCAGTGGGAAGCCTCCTTCTACCTCTCTCATTTTAATTTCAGAGTAACCTCAGTGCTCACATTGTCAGAAGTAGAGTAGATCAGAAATGGGCTAGGTTGTCAAGTTTTCCTTTATTGATTAAAGAAAGAGATAAACCCAAAGCTTTAACATCAAGCATGTTGGTGTGCACCTATAAACATAGCTATTCAGGAGGCTGAGGCAGAAGCATGCAGAAGTGGTGGCCAGCTCGAGGCACACAGTGAATTTAACTAGACATTCTGTATTTACATTGGTATATCTGAGGACCAATTTCACATGAGCCACCACCCAAAACCATAACCTCATTTTACCAAAAGTAAAAACAAAATGAAGTAATAATTCACGCAGCAGTTACTCGTGTTGGATCATAAATACCATGTATAGCTTCTTGGTGTTTTTTTGTTTTTTTGTTTTATTTTGTTTTTTTAAGTGAAACCTCGTTGAGAAGGTAAAGTCAATAAAAAGTTCACCCTCACTTGTTAGGGAGTCTTGTATGTCCCCAGAGCTCTGTATCAATCCAGAAGCTAGAGTTAGTTTCCAGAAAGTAGGAAGAAGGCTTCAAACTCTAGGCTATTATAGTGGTCAGTCATGTGCTCATGACTTGGAACTCAGTAGTCACTGTAGGTAATAGATTCTATTTTGAGCTCCTTGTGGGGAAAGATGATTTTTTCTTTTCTTTAAAAATATTTTGCTGTATTTGTTTTTATTGTATATAAATATACACACACATGTTTGTATATGTGTATGCTCATACAGGTGTGCGTGAGTGTGCGTTTGTGTGCACATTTGCATGCATGCATGTGCCAAGGTGAAGTCAGAGGTCAATTAGCGAATGTTGAGTCTCCTTCTACCATGTGAGACCCAAGGATTGAACTCAGGTCTTCAGACTTGGCAGCAAGCACCTTTATCTGCTAACTACCTCACTGGTCTGATGATGATGATGATGATGATGATGATGATGATGATGATGATGATGATTGTGACCAAACAGCAATGCACTTAGCAGTTGTGTTGGCAGATGATCTCTTCATCTGGAAGATCAATATTTTTCAGATTTGGGGAACTCTTTCTTTTTCTTCTGGCTTACTTCAAAACCATTCTTTCACTTCAGGTTGACCTCAACAGTACTGTCCTTTTTGTATTTTCATGACCAGTCGGAAGCACTGTTGTCTTCAGGTAATTTCTATTTCCTTTTGTCTGTGAAAAAAATAATGCCAGAGGAAGTAATTCCCTCTGAGTCTGTCTGCTTTCAGTGGAAGAAGAAACCATCCTGGAGACTGGCAGGCAGATTGTTGACAGTGGATGTTCTCTTTGTCTCTCTCCACTCCATGGCTGTGGACAGATTCCTTTTCCTCCACGCATTCACCTGACTTGCTTTGGCCAATGGGAGGTAATGGACACATCCTTGCCTGAACTCAGACTTGAGCAAGTGCAAAGTGCTCGTTGTTTGAATGTTCCCACCATGCCTCCGCCATTGTCATAGCTACAGGTTCAAGTAGAGCAGTGCCAAACTCAACCACTAAACGCATGATAAAGAAGTAACTGCTGACAAGTCAACATGACACTGAATTTTGTGATGACTGGTTTTTTTCTAAAATAGCTAAGTAGACAGAGATAAAAATAGAAGTTTATCCGGATGCACTAGGTGCTCATTCATGATGTTAAAGCAGTGATTATATTAACAATCATAGGGCTCAAGGCTGTGAAACTAAGGCTACCTGCCTCTTTCCATGTGTATTCATTATCTGTTGCTATGACTAAACACTAGGTGAAAGCAAGTTAAGGAGAAGAGGTCTTATTTTGACCTACATCACAACAGGGAGTATCTATCAGTAAACTGTGGTGACAGGAGATTAGGGCAATTGTCACATTGCATCCGTAGTCAGGAAGCAGAGGAATGACTGTGTAGTGCTCAGTTGACTTCTTCACTTTCTCCTTTGTATTTGGATCAGGACCCTGGCCCCTAAGGACAATGCTATCCACCCCCAGAGCATGTCTTTCTTCCCCATATTGACTTCTCTAGAAACTGGATCACAGACAAGCCCAGAAGTGTGCCTCCTAGGTGATTCCAAATCCAGACAACATTGTAAAATGAGATTAATCATAATATTACACCCTGACATCATCTTATGAAATATTTATTCTTTTTAAAAGCTAATGTTCATTTAATACCTTGAGTTCACAGAGTGTTCTCCCATCCATTATCCTTTTCAATCTGTTTTTACTGTTCAGGGCTGAGGTGAGGCTGATGTCATTAACCCTGTCTGATGGGAAGATCAGGGTTTCTCCATAGCAATAAGTCAGTTTTGAGTTCCAGATTAGATCTGATCACTCTGCTCTTCCTACAGTACTTTGGCAGTCTCTAGAACATCTAGCGCGGGGCTAGACACCATAGTTCTCTGCAAATATATAAGGAACGAGGAGGGGATAATGTCTATTAGTGTTATAAGTGTAAAGACAAAGCTAGAACATCTGTCCCCCTGATTGTCATGCTTCCCAAAGTGTTGGGAGTGGAGAAATTGTGGGTAGGGTGATTGTCACAGTTAGCTTCAGTTGTCAACTTTACAAGAACCAAGAGTCACCTGGAAAGATGGAGCTTTAGCTGAGGAACTGCCTCCATCAGGTTGGCCTGTGGACATGTCAGTGTGGTAATTTTGGATTGCTGATTGGTGTCAGCTCAGTCCATTGTGGGCGGTGCCATCCCTAGGCAGGTTACAAGCAAGATAACTAAATGATGATTCTGGAAGCAAGTCAATAATCAGTGTTTCCTTCATAGGCTTCTGCTTCTGGCTTCTGCCTTGGGCTCCTACCCTGGTTTTCTTTGATAGGGAACCTGTAAGCTAAAATAACCCTTTTTCTCCCCAAATTGTTTTTGGTCAGAATGCTTTATTACAGTCACAGAAAATGAATAAACTGGGACAGAGATGGAAATAGAGAAGGGGAAACTAGAAGCTATTTGAAATATGATTCAGAAATTCTGACAACCATATTACATGTCTTTCCCATGAGTATTTACATGCATCTGGAGGGCTGATTTGAATGACCTCCTGTGTGAGTATTAGAGAGTACTTGACTTCTCTAACTTGGAAATCTTTAAAACCAGATCATCTTGTTGGAGTCTGGGGAGGGTTCCACAACACCACTGTGGGAGCTGTTCTGCTTCTTGCCTTTGGTATCTTTGTGATACCCAGAGCTGTTCTTACAACACGCACCCCCTGGGCCCTTTGAGGTTTGTTAATGACTCAGTTATAATTCTAAGAATCTTAACTTAAGGGGATGATTATGTGGCATATTCTTTAAGGTTTAGTGCAATCCCCACCCCAAAACAAAACAAAACAAAACAAAAAAACCCTGCTTTAGTTAACTTGAAGATACTATGAAAAGTCATTAGGTTAAGCAAATTAGGATTTGATAAAAATAAGGGACCTGGACAGTTTGAGGGACTTCAGCTCAGAGGCTGCTGGAAATGCCACTCAGAGACATCCCTGTGAATACAGAGACATCCCTGTCTGCAGGTTTTTTTTTTCCTGAGGTTGCAGTGTCCTGAGGGGAAGAATCTGATTTCCCTGGCTTAGGTCAGATGTCCCTGCCCCAAAAGCATTTAATACAGAGACAGGACAGAAGGTGCTATGGAGACAACCTCTGTGATCTGGGCAACCATCCCAGTTCATGTCTCCTGCATCTGGACTGAACAAGAGGCCTGAACATCTTTGGGGAGAGAGGGGAGAGGTTGGTTTGAAGATGGTACAGCCCATGAAAACTACCCTGGAATGACTGTTATGTTTTCCTGCAGGGTTTGAAGATAGTGATGTTCTTCCTTTGATCACCAAAACCTGAACTTTGAACCCTTAGACTCACTCTTGACCTGCACAAGTACTTTTCCAGTTGGAGAAGTGTTTGAGACACACAAACTGCTGCCCTTGGGGTAGTAGGGTGTTGAGTGGACTCCGGTGTCCTGTCCTAGTCCTCTCTAGCCCTCTCCTCTTTTGCTAAAGGCACAGACTTGAATTTAGACAGGGCATTGTGTATACGATACGACTCTACAATGTTCAGAGATGGCTTATCAGTGTGACAGCCTGAGAAAATGCCAATATCCTCCTTGTACATCACTGACAGATGAACGACATCATCAAGATGATGTCATGAAGGGGAAGGGAGGTTCAGGAGCCATGATTTAGGCATTAATTCCAAGACAACCCAAACTTTTACTTTTGAGAGCATGAGTCAAAGATTTTTCTCCTGCCTTCTGAAATTTCAAATTCAGGAGCAAATGAGGCAGTTAAAAAAATGAGCCCCCAAGGATATCATCACCTACTACTGTACAGCACTGTGGGGCTTTTTTCAAAGATATTTTGCTTTTATTGCTCTGTTCTCGTTCCTTACTGTGATTTACAAAAGAGTGTGGGAAAATGGTTAATACAGACAGAATAAAAGTTAAAATTAAAGCAACTTTTTCCACTATGGTGCGGTCTCCTTCCCACCCCCTTATCCCAGGAGGCCTGTTTAGCTGGGTTTAGTAGTGCAAAGGCTACCCAGTTCTGGACCTGTATTCACCATCTATCTAGACTGATCTACTGGTTGCTGGACAAAATCATTCATGGTGACAATACAACCAGATCTGGTATGTGATGGGAATGCCACCCCTAAGAGTGCTGGAAACTGTGGGACTTGGGAAGGATCCAGTTCAGCTCAAAGAACTTCATGTCTGGAGATGAGAGTATCTTGGGTCCAAATAATTCATCTTCAAGGATTATAGCCACTACTGTGACATCGGACATGTCTCATAAGACACACAGCTGCCCTGTTTCTCTCTGCCCACCAGAAGGATGACACCTCAATCTCTTCACCTTGTCCAGAAGATACCTCCATTCCAAACAATACCTGGATCCTGTGTCTTATCATCATCTGAGTCTTTG
>LOJH01052557.1:0-12328 GCA_001685095.1 Ellobius talpinus
TCTCTGTCTCTATCTCCATCCATCGCCAGCTGAAGGTTCTATGGTGATATGTAATCCTAGTTCTTGGGTGGTAGAGAGAGGAGCGAAAGGTGGGTGAAAACAGGATCTTGGGACCATTCAGTCTGAGGATTTGACCCCTCCATTCAATCTGAGGATTCACAGAGTCTTGATCTCCCTCATTCAGTTTGATATTTCCTAGAGGTAAGAAGTCTCTAGAGACTGGCTACTCTGCTTCTCTGATTTTTCAGCTTTCACCCTTGATATCTGACTCCAGGTTTTTATTTTTAAGATTAATTAGGATCACGCTTCAGAGTGAGGTAAACCCAGACACAGAAAGATAAACATGGTAAGTACTCACTCATTAGTGGATTATAGCATGGTTATCTTGTACTTTATTCCACAGCCCCAAAGAGGCTAGATAACAAGAAGGGCCCAAAGAGGGATGCATGGATTTCCCAGGGAATGGAAAATAAAAGAGACCTCCTTAGTGAACTGGAGGTGGGGTGAGGGAATAGAGAGGAGGGAAGTAGAGACAGCAGGTTGGGAGTTCTGAGTTCAGAAGGAGGGCTGGGGATGGGAGAGAGTGGGAGAGTACAGAATGAAACATCTTGATGGGGGGCACTTTGTAGTTAGGGAGAAATCTGACACCAGGGGAACCCCCAGGAACCCAAAAGTGTGATCTCAGTTAAATCTCCTATCAATAATGGAGAGGGTACCTGAACTAGCCTTCTCCTTTAACCAGATTGGTGACTCCCCTACTTGTTATCAAAGATACTCTATCAGTAACTGATGGAAGCAGATGCAGAAATCCACAGCTAAGCCCTGAGCTGAGCATTGCTGAAGAAAGAGAGGAGNGGAGGGATTATGAGCGGGGGGGGGGTCATGATGTGGGAACCCACAGAGAGAGCTAACGTGTACTCCTGGGAGCTCAAAGACTCCAGACCAATAGTTAGGGAGCCCCTATTGGACCAATTTAAACCCTCTGAATACATGTTACAGTTGTATAGCTTGGTCTGTTTGTAAGGCTCCTAGCAGTGAGATTAGGACCTATCCCTAGCACTTCCTGGCTTGTGAGAGCCTGTTCCCCATGGTACATCACCTTGCTCAACATTGACATAAAGGGAGCAGCTCCTCCTTGCCTCAACTTGATGTGCCATGCTTTGTTCAAGTCCATGGAAAGGAGGTTTGCACCTTTCTGATTGGAGATGGAGCGGGGTAAATAGGAAGTGGGTGGAGGGAGAAGAGGGAGGGGAAACTGGGGTCCATATGAAAAATAAATGAAAATATATTATTTAAATAAAATTTTTAAAAGTTCTCAAGTAATAGTATTTATGTGTGAAAATATCAAACAAAAAGGCAAATAGGCAAGATTCAATAGATGAAGAAATGTGGGGAAATATTTTTCTATCTCTAAAACCTGGTCCTGAACGAAGAAAAAAAAAACTGGTCCTGAAAATATGAAAGAAAATATATACACAGGAAAAAAATATGTATAAATTTGCCTGCGCTGATACTATTTAATTAAACAATGATATTCTAAAACTATGATTAATTCCTAAGAGTAGTTCACCAAACTTACAATAAATAAAACAGGAATTTTGATGGATAGATACTCCCTATCACAGTACAAGACAATTAAAGACAAGTCCTTCCTTTGTGCAAATGTTTCTTGTTACTGAGCTGCACAATGTATAATGTCTACCTTTAGGGCCTCATAGGAAGGGAGTTCTTCCGTGCTTAGATAATTTAAAGGTATTGTACTCATTAATGTAAAGTTACATGGAAAGGAAAAATAGATTTTCTCTAATATTTACTGTAAGATTTCGGTAAAGTAAATAAAAATAATTATTTATAGTTAGCCTTATGATAAAAGCTAATAGACCATTGTTATACAGATTTAAAATACACCAAAACAAATCTTCTGCCAACTGTGACAGCTGTGTCCATGGCTTAATTTTCTAATTCTCATGAGACAGTCTCTGAATTCTGTTTACTTTCTTTTTATGTTTCCCAGTTCTTTTTTGCTAGCTCCTTAAAAGAACAACAACAGACTTGAGCTAATTCTAAATTCACATTCCAGTTTTAACCACATGAACCTCGGGTAATAAAAATCTATAAGGAGAAAGAAACAATTCCATGTTAAAAGAAAATTTTGGCAAATTCTATTTACTAATCCAGATATATAGAAGGGATTAGATGGAAATTTTCACCCAGAATAGAAGATTAACTACACACAAGTGAATATTGGAATAAATATTCCTATAATAGTTAACAGAAAAATGCTAAATTGAATTTATTGATTATATCAGAAAACCAAAAGGGTTGTCAGGAAATCTATAAAAAAAATTGATTAAATGACAAATACCATACAAGTTTAAGAGTTTTGTGATTGACAGTAGTTAAATAAATGATGATATAAATACTGTATACTGGCTTGTGTTTAAAAAAAGAAGGAAATATTTTAATGCCTAATAGTAGCTATTCCTGTGGTTCATACGTCATTCTAATCAATTCTTCACAGGATGCCAAATGTTCCAGTGCTTTGGACTAAAATAAAATGTTACTAGCAGTGCAAAATGTGGCTATGCCTTTCTTTGGTCAATATTTACAATTGAAGATATATGTGCAAAGGAATGAAACAAAATGGTAACCATAAAAACAGGACCAAAACTCAAAATCAAACAAGCAAACATATTTAGGTTATGTAATAGCATGTAAACATGGTTTTGTGGAGATAATTCAGTTGCAAAATTGTGGCCATGCTCAATATTTACATCAATAAAGTCAGTATCATATATTAATTCTGTCCAATAAATACAGTTTTCCCAGAGGAAAGTTTAATCATCTTGAACAATGGAACAGATGCCCTAAACTTCCTTCATGAACAAAATCACTTGGGAAGTTTATTTTGATTTCACTTTTTGGGCTAAGCATTGTTTTTTATGTTTGTTTGTTTGTTTTGGAGGGATATTTTTCTTTTTAAAATTGCATATTTTTTCTTTCGAACATCTCAAACATTTTAAAGATTTGACGAATGTTTCATAGCTTAAGCATATACAAGATTACATAAACAGTGAATACAAATTTGGATATAAAAAGCAACAAGAACATTGTAGACATGAATCTCATTATGTTTTGGCAGTCTGTGCCAAGAAGAATTGCAATGACCCTCTACAATTACCCATAACTTATATGAAGAGCCTTGCAGTTAAGAAGGATAACGGTTGTAAGTAATTCAAGCAACATGTAATTCACTCATTAACACCACTCCTGCATTATCTTTGAAATACATTTTTAAAAACAGGGAATAGTTGTAGGCACACATATCACATTTTTTAATGCATTTAACCAAACTTTAATCTTCAGATTCACAGCTAGATATATAAATTAAAATGAAAAGTCTAAATACTAATTGAGTAATTCAATGTTTATGAATTCTGTGTTTGCTTCTCGGTGAAAGAACTACAAGGAGCACTTTCTGCCACATTTCGGGGTGACTTTAGAGGGAAATTTTTAATTAAAACACAGATAGAAACATGAACGTTGAAAGTAAATAAATCTTCAGAGAAACTTGCAAAGGGTGATAAAGAAAGGTTATTACTGTTTGCCTTCATTAATTATAAATGTATAGATTATAGAAAGAGCACTGGTATTTCAAGATAGTTGTTTTAAAACATGCTAAAATAATTTCTCTCCTTCTTGCCTCTTATTTGTTAAAATCCTAAAACAAAAATGAATAAAGAATATATTCAAGTTTATAAATAAATAAACAGATGGCTCATGTACAATAATATATCCACAAAAATACAGAGCAACAATGAAGACTCAGCAAATAGAAATAATGCAGTGCGTATATGTTGAAGAAAGAACATGAGGACCATGCATCCCAGGTACTTGCAAGTCAGGAGATAAGAAAGTAATACTTCTGGCAATTACAGATTTTATTTAAATTATCTATCCAACATCTCTCAGGCTAAGTGTCTGTCTGTCTGGGAGCTCACCAAATCCAGCTGGAACGGGACTGAACGATCATGTGATCAAATCTACTCTGGGATTGTGGCTGACAATAGGGGCTCACAGAGAAGCCATTGATAAAGGCACTGGGACTTGTTTTTACTGCATGTTCTGGCTTTTTGGGACCCTAGTCTATTTGGATGCACAGCTTGCTAGGCCTGGATGTAGGGGGGAGGGCCTTGGACTGGGCAGAGTTCCCAGCCCTCTCTCAGGCAGGGAGGGAGAGGGAGGAGGGTGAGTGGGGGAGCAGGAGGGGAGTGGGAGGAGGGGAGAAAGTGTAAATTTTTGAATGGAAAAATAAATAAAAAAAGANCTATTTGGATGCACAGCTTGCTAGGCCTGGATGTAGGGGGGAGGGCCTTGGACTGGGCAGAGTTCCCAGCCCTCTCTCAGGCAGGGAGGGAGAGGGAGGAGGGTGAGTGGGGGAGCAGGAGGGGAGTGGGAGGAGGGGAGAAAGTGTAAATTTTTGAATGGAAAAATAAATAAAAAAAGAAAAAATATGTTATTGAAAACATATAAGGGACCTGTGGATTTAGCTTAGAGGCAAAGCACTCACATATCATTCATGTCATCCTAAATTCAGTCTTCACTACCTAAAATAGCAATTAACCATGTAAATCTTCTCCTATACTCCTTTTACAAAGCCTTGATAGAAGGGGACAAAATTAAGAACATGATAAATTTTTAAATCCTTAGCAATGACAACACATCCACTAAACAACTGATTGCGATTTAATTCAATAAATATGTACTGAATCCTAGAGGTGGAGCAAACACAATGTTAGGAAAACAATCGTAAGGAAGTAGCTCTTGTCTAAATCTTGCAGAAATGTTAGAAATTTGACGTAAACCCCAAAACATTCAGTGCCTAACCATTATTAGTAAAGGTAACAAACACATGGTCATTTTCTCCATGTAAGGGGTTACGCTCAAATCTGGATACATAATTCAGGAATACTATGCCCTCTACACTATAAACTCACTTCAAATGGCAAATATTAAAATAATGTGAATATGGTGCCACACAGGCAAAAAGAAGGCCAAAAAATCTTCCCCCTTGAGGAAGATTTAATACTTGAAAGCAGCATTTATGATGAGACTTGAAGGACATGTTTTGTTTATCTGGTGGGAAGGGAGAAGGAGTTATTTCTATGACAAAGGTGCAGAGTGGGTAAAGATATGGAGGCATGAAATTACACAGAGTTTGCAACCATACATATTAATGTAACAAACAATACTCACTAGGGAATTTTCTCCTTAGCTTTAAATAAATAGTAAAACTTACCAGACTGTCACAAGCTGTCTTTTTCCCGTTACTCAGAGGAATTTAAACCTTGAATGGAAAGCCTACTAGACAATCTGTATGGCCCTGCAGGCTTCTATACAGATGTTCACACATTCAACCATGGACAATTTTTTTTTCCAAGATTCCTTTACCTCCACCTAGAGAAAGTTCAAGCAATGGAGTGGAACTCAAATCTTCCAAGTGTGTTAAATATTCATATTGTCAGGCTAAATGACTTCATGCATAAAACAGAAAATGGAAGGCTGCCACATCTGAGTGCAAAGTCTTTGAAGGCATAGTTTGAAGTACTTGGTGTCACAAAACCCACAGTCAATGTATAACCTGAAGAGAGTGGAGAAGTAGAGGGATACAATTTCCTCCTTTATCTGCTGGACATACATGCAGGTATTTTGATAGTTTGCCAGAAGATATAGGAAGAATTGTGAAATGGCAGTTGTACTTTGTCTCTACATTACAGTTTTCACCTTAAAGCAACAGGGAATTTTGTATGAGGTAGTAAACTAATAACTTGGCATATTGTCTGAGGAATAGACTTATTTGATTTTTTTTAAAGACAATGGTCTTCTTATTTGGATATGTGAAGAAGAAGACTGGCCAAGAGAGGGAAAAGTAACAATGGCAATATAGGTGCAAGAGGTTAAGGACATATGGGGTTTCTTTTGGCAGTAGGTGGAGCTCAGCAGAGGCTTATTATTTGGTGGCAGGGCTTTGGGAAAAAGGAAATGCAAAGGAGGATAAATTTATCCTACAATATTACCTTAGTTTTAGGAAGAATATGGGTTTCCAGGAAGCGACATTAATAAAGATAATTTCCTAACATTTCTGTGGTGGCGTTTGTAACAGATTGCTTTCTAATACCATAAAAGAACTTTTATAATAGTAGTAAATATGTAATTTTAATTTGCACATGAATTATCCGTAAGGTTCCAAAGCAACACATTCAATTACTAGAGAGAAGCTTTTGGGGAAGAAGTAGTTCAAAACATAGTATATAAAGTTGCAGAAAATCTTAAAAATGGGAGCATGAACCTTTCTCTCTTTAATGTTTAAACATTAGAAATAATGTAAATGATGAATCAGAATTCTTATTGTTATATTTTAAAGACATATAAATTCCTTATCAAAGGGGTTGTGAAATGAGTCGGGGAGAACAATCGTCATTTAAAGACCCGGTAAAATGGTGAGAAACATTTGATAAAAACAAAAAGGAAATTGTGTCCTAACAACTAATTGAGATGTCTTGCTAGGCAGTTCTAACTCCATAACCTCTTCATTTCATCCCAAAAGGACAGGTGTGGCTCAATTGCCATGTTTTTAGAGAATCTGGATGCCACAACTTGAAGTTATGCCTCTATTGCAAGGAAATTAGAGAAAATTAGATATGCAAACAAAATGAATGATTTCTAACACCTATATTCATGTATTTCATAAACACCTCTTTCATTTTTCAATTTGTCTTCCTTTGAACAGTTTCTGTGGTCATTGATTATTTTCCATTACTGCATCTCTAAGTTAGGGTGGTTAAACCTCTTCAGGTTTTATCTCTGCGACTATATCCTCCCCCATTTGTTCTCTTAACTGCAATAGACCACTCAGAGGTCCCAGCTGATGAACTTACTCTTATGAAATTAATTAACCATTTTTTTCTCCATGTGAGGGACCCTTTTCTCTGCCTTTTTGTCTCTGCTCTAATTATTTCTGCTATGGAGGTCTAGCCTTTCCATTCTCCTCTTGGATCAATGTTCTTTTTCTTGTGCAGAGTCAGGACCATGGATTAGAGACACTCATGTCAGGACGCCAATTTACCAGTTAGCAATTAAGGAAGCTCATTCACATAGAGACATAATCATTCAATTACGGGAGAGTCAGAAGAGTCATCTTTTTCTCATGCTGGCATCCCATTCCACATCAAAGTGGCT
The DNA here is from genome assembly GCA_001685095.1 of Ellobius talpinus. Lineage (NCBI taxonomy): Eukaryota > Metazoa > Chordata > Mammalia > Rodentia > Cricetidae > Ellobius > Ellobius talpinus. Next base: position 7,240 of record LOJH01052557.1, read on the forward strand.
GGAATTTATTTGCTATCATTTTACCTTGATGAGTGCTCAGCTTGACCACAGTCCCATTCTGTGAGGCTAACAAAAGGAGTCTTTGTTTGCATTTCAGAGTCATTTATTATTTCTCTGGCTTTAAAAATTCACAGCTGAGATAAAAGAGAGAGGGTAGCCAAAGGCTGTGAAAAGAGTCAGGACCTACCTCATTGTTTCCTAATTATTTGGTATCATCTCAGCGAACTTTGTATTTCAGAATAAGACAACACCGGAAATACTGAGGTGCCTAGATTGCTAAAGGTGCTAGCTGAGGCTAGAATATGGTATTGTAAACTCTGAAACTACAGTTACAGGCATTTGTGAGCAGCTCAATGTGCATGTTTGGCACCAAATTCTGAACCTCTAGGGGAGCAACAACACTCTTAAAATTCAAGCTGTCTCTCCAATTCCAAGAACACATCTTTTTTGCACAACACACCTCTTCTATGATGTTTTCTGAGACTGATGGGGTGTTAGAACTTTTGCTGTTGGAATGTGTGCATATCACAGTTCCTATTCAAAAGAACAAAGGGACAGAGAATGGCAGAAAAAGCAACTATGTGCACCTGCTTTTAAGGTCGACCAATGTGAATCTCCTGTCAAACTCTCTAAAAATGAATGTAAATGAGGATCTTGGGAATAGGATGATTGCTTTCACTCATTACCTTTACTTTGTATGTCACTTAGCTAGAAGTAGGATTTAACGTGGAACTAAAGAAGGGGAGTGGATAAAATGGAGGAGCTGTTCCCAAGCAAGATTGGGTAAATTGACATTTAAGGAAATAAATCTAAATGCAGAAATTTCTCTGAATTCTATTCAACAGAGCAGATGGACCAAAATAATAAGAATAGAATTTGGCTTTTGCATTTATCTGGGTTTCACCATTAAAAAGTGTTTGGCATACATTAATGATCTGGCTGTACGGTTAGAAATTGCATGGCAGAGGCTAGCCTGAGTAATCTGTGCACACAGAAAATAAGACAGGGCACACTTATTGCCATGCTGTTCTAAATGCTATTACTGGGGCCTAAGTTTAGCATGGGGTAGGAAGTAAAAATATGTATATGTATTTTGAAGGGCTTGGTAAAAGTTTTATGAAGGGGGTACTATTGAATATTGTCACAGAGAATTGATGAGACTATACCACATTGTAAAATGTAAATTTAATGGGAATAGGAACATCATGCTCTTCCCTTGATTGGAGACAAGCTTATGTTGTTCAGGATGCCCTATCAGCTTGGACCGCTGATCCTCGTGTTCGATGCTTAAGTGCTAGGATTGCAGGCACACGACTCTGTGGTGTGGCCTCCACTTGAATTATGGACCTCTAACTTCCGGAAATTTGTTTGTCCAACCACAAATAATATTCTTTAACACTTCATAAATTGTGTAAAGCTTTCCTGTAACCGACTTCAGCACATGCAGTTGGCAGAATCTAGGTACATCCTGAAAACTACAATTTATTCATGTCAACTACACTCTCTCAGATGTCTTATATTTCTCCAGAATGAAAAAGTGCAGCTGGCCCTACCCTCATTTTTTGGCTTTCCCTTATCAACACAGACTTGCAAATACATAATCACAGGAAAACATTCACACAGCCATTTTGGTTAAGAATTGGAAAGAAAAATTATGTTTAGACTGGAGAAGAAGAAGCCAAACATTAAACATTGTTAAGACATAGACTATTATCACCCGACCAACCTGAAACTCCATTACTTAAGAATTCTCACTTTAAACTATTCTTCCTTTGTGATATGCTGCCCTTCCATAGATCTCGGCTGCATTTGACAACAAAGAATGATGTAAATGTGAACATGGCATCCTTTAGATAAGCTAATTGCTACATGGATTTTAAATGATAATAATTACAATAAACACAAATAAACTAAAAAAATAATCAAGTGATCCTCACTTAAAAATGGCCTTTTGCATGTAGCATACAGATAAATTAAAAAAAAAAGATGTAGGGGGCAGGAGGCAGGTTAGACATGTTCCAATTGAAGGGAACTTTGCTGTGAATATATATGTCCGAAAGCTTTACTGATACATACACAATATAGTATAGAAGGATCTTATGTGAAATGTAGTAAAAATAAACAGTTTTCCATGTATAAAACAGCAATAAATTAGGAAAGGCTCCTTGAAGGAAAATGGGACATGGATGTGATTGCTTAAGAACAAAATTCAGTTGGAAGAAGACAAGGGATATCCCCAGATGCCATGGAAATGTCAAGTGAGGAGTCTGAGCACTCAGCTTCTACCAAAGATTGGCAATAAATGGACCTTCTCTAAATGTTTATCCAGGTGTACAAATAGACTATTTCATAAGTTTTATGTAGCTTTCTCTCATAACTTGCTTGAGAGCACAGAGATTTCTACAGCAAATTGTTATAAACCTTTAGATTAACCTAACATTCTTTAATACAATATATATTTAAAAAAAACATGAGTGTGTGTGTGTGTGTGTGTGTGTGTGTGTGTGTGTGTATTTACAGTCTGTAAGCAAGGTTTTGGTCACAACTACAATGACAGGTTTCTTGAGGGTCATACACTCTTCAGAATTTTTGAATCAAGACTTCATTCATCTTCCAGATCCATGTTAGCTGACGGCATGCCTTTGCATGTAGTCACACCTATTCCAACTCTGAATCCAAATTCACATGACTTTTTCCTCCTTTGTGATTATAAAGCCTTTCTGTCTGTTATCCAATGCCAAGCTAAGACTATCTAAGGGTATCTCTCACATAACTGATAAACTTTTCATCTCCAAAACCTTACATATTTTAGATAGCTGGACTTAATATCTTCAGGTGACCATTATTCACCTGCAGGTGATCTCACGCTAATATTTAAATTTTTTAACGTAAAAAATAAGGTCTTGATAATCCTTTCTAATAATTCTATAAAATGCTAAATTTTCTTGCTTTGTAAATGAATGTTAAAGCAGAACCTCCCTTATACTCTCACTATGAAGACTGTGAAGATAACCCTTGCAGACACTTAGAACAATACCTACCACAGAACATAAGCTCAGGAGACTTGAACTTTTATGATATACATTACTACTTCCACCCATTTATATGGACTTTATAGTCAGTCAATGTCGAATGGTCTTGTCTACCATAGACACTACATGTATTCAGTCACTTTTAATTTGATTCCTAAAGTTTTATTAATCAAAGACATTTATCAAGGTCATTCAGAGCTGTTCAGCAGAGATAACCAGTGTGTCCACATAGTGTTGACATTATAACAGCAAGGATAGACATTTAACACTTCATTAAGCAGTATGTTCCTATTGAGGTAATGTTTTAGCTATGAGAACACTTGATAAAATAGTGAAAATATTTTTTTCTATACTAAGTGTCCCAAATATTCCATCTGCTTTGTAAATACTTTTAAGTCATATTTTTATTATTCATTGTTCAATTCCAAATTTCATTCCATCCAAGTTTTAAAACCTAAGAAAAACAAAGACAGAACTCACTGAGGATCTTGACCTCAGGCAATTTGTTTCTTTAAGGCAATTTCAGTTCCATTATTGAAATAGAAATTCTGCATTAGACACCTCTGAAGAAAGTGTGGGAAGTAGAGGCCATCTCATAAAAGCTGTTTTAATACACATCTTACCACTAACCTTTAAAATAGGGCTGCCATGCAGGGTGTGGTTGCTCACAGGTATAATCTCAGCATTAAGAGGGCTTATACAACAGTGTTGAATATTTGAAACAAGTGTGCACTATATAGTAACATCCTACCTCAAACAATAATGACGAAAAGAATTATAATTCGTTTAAAAATAAGCCTATCAGGAAGTCACTTCAAAGCGATTCAACTTTTCATTCCATGGATAATGGCAGGACAGAGGCAAAATCAGCAGTCCACACATTGCAGAAAAGTGAGAAAAATATTGTATGTATTAGATGCTGAGGTTGTTTGAATTGCAAAATCTGTAAATGTCCATCTACAATTCTTTTCACGGGTTCTGAGAGAGGAATTCTGAAATATGTTTTACAGCCTTATAACAAAACTTCTTGTCTCTGAAAGTTTTGTAAAATATAACTTATAACCTCTTAGGTAGAGCTAGCCAGTGCAGAGGGATAAAAAGTAATATTTTGAACTCAGGATTCAGCCTTCAGAATATCTTCTTTGCTATGTTCTGATGTGCCCGGCTATTTATTTTTTAATTCTTCCTTTTCAGTATCCATTCTCTAATAATATTGTGATACTTCTATTCTCACCTAATAGATCTTACTTACATACTAAATACCTTCTTCCTAATTTTTGAAATTTAAAATTGTAACCAACTATGCAGTATAAAAGTGGGTGTCCTATGACTTACAACTGATGCCTTTTCTCAGATTGCTAAACCCTGACAATCTCCCTCTGAAGATTGTGGTCCTGTATATTACCACTACTCTATCATCAAAGTAGCCTTTAATACCTCTTTGTCTTGTGGGGCATTTCAGTGTGTTTTATTTCTCTTATATACTCTGCAGTCTTATACATAACTGAATTATGAAAAAGATTAAGGAATATGGGATAGGAAAAGTAAGATATTTGAATCAGGTCAAAGATATCATGGTTTGGCCATGGTAATATAATCTCAGTATCTCATCGGTCAGCTAATGGTTATACAGGATTTATAAGTTTTTAATGAATCAGAGGAATAGACATTTGTAAGTAGGAATAACAGGATCAGGAAGATGTCAAATACTAAATAACTCTTTGCTATCATTATAAATAATTTGTCTCTATTTATAAATATTTATTTTAAAAGGACACTTATTTAACATTTCAGAATATTAATATACTGTTTTTATTTCATCCTCAAGTCCTGTTCTGGCACTAGCCTATGACAGGTGCTCCCATATACCACAAAAGTTGAATATCTGAGCAATGTTTCTATTTCAAATGAGTCTATGGAAAATTTTAAGGTCAAATAGTCTCCCCGTTATATAAAGCTAATTACTTTGAAATTGCAGAGGAATATAATAACAGGGGAGATGTACACATAGGAGAGCAGGAGGAAAATATGATTCGTGAGATATTTATCTAAATAGC
>LOJH01052558.1:0-11938 GCA_001685095.1 Ellobius talpinus
TTTGACTTTATTTAGTCCTGGCATTTTGTGGCATGTGTAACCACAGTGTCCTCTGTAGAACAGTCAGGTCCACCTTGAGGACTGTCATGTGTGAGACCCTGTTTACTTCTACCAGACTGGACATGGTCATCCTACTACAAACAGTGAACATCTGGAGAGAGAGAAGAAAGGTCTACAGAGTGGTCCTGGGGCTTACAGCAGGGGTTCATCTGCCATTATGAACGGTATCCCTCTGTGAAATCATCAAAGCCCGACCCAGGTTAGGCTGGAGCTTCCTCCAACAGGAAGGACAGTGTGGATCCATGGCTCAACCCATGAGCACTAGAAATAATTCTGCTGTGGACGTTAGGTCTGCGACTCTCTGACTCACACCATGAAGCCCCCAAACCTCATGAGTTGGCGCAAGGGGCAGGTCTTTCTTAGGGAGGCGATGGGGTTGTGTTACTGGAAAAAGGGGGTGAGCCACGGCTGCCGCGGGGGTCCTGAAAAGGGGGTATACCGGTTCCCACAATCAACATTGGGTGCCAGATGTTACTGAAAAAGGGGGGTGAGAACAAGGGTCAAAAAATCCCAAGTTAATTCCAATTATATTTCTTTATCATAAGGGGCAAACTCACAAAACAGGAACAAAAAGTCTAACCTCAGGTATATAATGCAAAAACCAGAGAGAGCAGCCCAGCAGTGTGTGATGGGGCTGGGGTTGAAGGCCTAGGGACTCCAGCAGCTTCTGAGCAGAGCCTGGGGAAGCCAGAAGGGCCATTTATCTATCCCAGGCTCCACCCTACCAGAGAGCTTTCCTCCAGGCAGAAAGGCCTCACACTCTCCTGGGTCACACTGATGTGCCTGGAGGTGGCCAGGCAGGCGTGCAACAAGGCAGGTCGCTGCCATGTGAGTTCCTTCCAGACCCCTGTGGAAAGTAGAAAAGACAGTCAGTCCACACAGCGTCATCCTCCCTGAGGCTGAGGTGTAGGGTGAGGTGTGATGAATAGGGTTTCAGGTGGGGCTAAGGCCTCCTGACCCAGGAAGTTACCACAGGCTTTGAGTGACACCCAAGCTCAGGATGGTATGAGAATCGCACAGCCTGAAGGATGTGTAGTGGGGAGGCCAGGGGTCCTGGGTTCCCCAACCATAGAAGTGCTGTAATCACCTCCAGAGCTGGTGAATGTCCATGTGATGAGCTCCCTGCCCATCACCAGCCAGAGTGTGCACAGCCCAGGCTGTGTCCGATGCTCACCCTGTGAAAACCAGCTGGCTTAGCATCCTCCTGGCCAGCCTCCTACACAGCATCCAGACGACCCCCCAAACTGAAATTTCATCCTTCCACTTGACTACTAACTGTGGGTTTTCTGTCACACCCTAAGTCTTTCTCATGCTAGTCAAGGCACCAAATGTCCTCATCCTCCATCTCACGCTCTCCAGGCCAACCCACCCTCTCTCATTTTGCTTCCTTCTCCAGCAGGCCAGCCTCCCCAGCACCTCAGCTGCTCCCTCTCCCTGGAGTGGTCTTCCTCACATCCTCCCAGGGAGCACTTCTTTACAAGTCTCAGTCCCCCTCCTCCTCACAGACTCTTCCAAACAGCACCCCTGCCTCTCTCCAGGCCCCAGTTCTTTTCTATTTCCACTGATCTCAAAGTGGCCACCTGTTGCTACCTGTCAGCCTCCAGCATGCTGTCTGGACATGCTTTGTGACCACAGTCACCAGCCACCTACTGCCGGTGAGCATATGATCACTGTGACGGAGAATCTCGGTTTTAAGATTTACTTCATTTTGTAGGTTTGAGATGAGATCCTCCATACATAGCTGCTGGTTTTCATGATGATGGTACAGCTGTAGTTGTTTCTCCCCCAGAGGACACCAGGGTTGCTAGGAGTTGCTAGGGAAAAGATGTCACTGTGTCCATGACTATTAACTACATAGTGACACACAGTAGGTGCTGAAAAAAGACCCATGGTGAGCAACTGCTACCACCCAGTCACACTCATACCCCCCTTCCTCTTTCTCAGCGTGTTCTCATTGAATAAGCTCTCTCTGCTTCCCGGTGACTAGTGCAGGGGCTCAGCCTGCAGTGTGTGACTTGAGCAGCAGAGGTGAGAGAAGAGCCAGAGCTGCCACCTTAGGCTCCAAGGCTGCGATCCCCAGGGCGTTTGAGTCACAGGCTGTGTGTCCCAAATTGCTCTGTAGCAGCAAATGGAGCAAAGACAAAATCCAGGAGCCTGCAGGCCATTAGGACTTTAAACAAGAATGTTTCCTTGTATTCTGTGGGCTATCCTTGGGAAACTGAGATCCAAGGAAGTCCAGCTGGGGGCTTTGTGGGGAGCAGTAGCTGCTTCCCAGTGCTGGTCAGGGACAGGGAGCAGGAAGTATTATCTTTAAACAGAGAAGGTAAGAAAGGGCCCTGAGGAAGCTGATTCAGCCAAACAACGAACATACTAAACCAGGATGTCAAGTCGAAGATGAGTTTAAGCTAGGCTATAGTTTCTTAACTAAAGTGTACAGAGGCCAGGACACACGTTTGTTTAAAGTGAGCGGTGGAGCTTGTGGGGGTGAGGGTAAGTCAATGGAGCCCTTGCCTAGGGTATAAAAACCCTGGGTTCAATCCATCGCACTATATAAACTAGATGTGGTGATACACAACCATAATCGCAGCTCTTGAGAGATAGAGGCAGGGGGATCAGGAGCTCAATGTCATCCTTGGCTACACAGGAAGTTTGAGGCCAGCTTGGTCTACATGGTCTACACTATCTCAAAACAAACAAATAAGCAAAAAGTGACCATTGAATCTGGAATATAAAGGTGGCTGGCCTGAGGGTTCACAGTGTCAATCAGGCCCAAGCAGCTATGACTTCTCAGGCCAGGCCTGACTCCACCAGAGTCCCTCACAGTGGGCCCATTGCTTCTTGATGGAGTTCAAGCCACTTTCCAGTTTTCCCAGCATCCTGTTACTTCAGAGGCCACCCAGATTCCTGCTTCCATACTTTCACCCGAACTATGTCTGCGGCTGGAGCACATCCCTACAGTGATGGTCTTTGCAGGATGCTCACTCTCCTGAGAGGCAGTGCCCACCCCAACCCTTGTTTCCCTGCCTCCCAGAGGGACTCCTTGGTGATGTCAGGGTTTCTCCTCCATCATATGTAAACTTAATTTTATATTACTCTCTAACCCCAAAGTCTGTGTTGGCTCATCATTATGTCCAGAGTCCAGCACCAGCCCTGCCCTGGTAGGTATCGTGTGAGCTATACGAGTGAATGAGAGTTAGACCAGGAGAGGCAAAGCTGGAAGCACCCTGCAGTCATTCTCATTGCCTTGAGAAGGACCCAGGGCTCCCCAGCCCTGGAGGAGCCCATGGGCATGGTGCAGAGAAGGCCTAGAGGTTAACAGCTAGACCTTGGACCCCAGATGCTCATGAAGGACGATGCCCTCCTGTTCACTTAGCTAACCTTGCTGTCCTTCCCTGCTCTGCCCTGTGTGAGGAAGCTTTTTTTTCCTGCCCTCCAGTAGGCTGCCACTGTGTGTTGCCATGGCAGACATGCTATCCCAGATAGCCTAGGATGTGGCAAGCAGGAGAAAGAAAGAGAAAGCCAGTAAGCAACCAAAGGCACTTACCCAGTTACCAGTTCCTGCAGAGTCCTATAGTGCAGCAGGGGAGGGGTGGGGGTGTCAGCTGGCAGGTGAAGCACCACCAGACTGTGTCTCTGGCACCTAAGCAGGAACCAGATTTCACCCAGCATCCTGGGTGATTGGCAGTGTATGTGAAAAGGAACCAGGAGGTGAGAATTAGTGCATTTTGTGGGGCAGAATGGAGGCTGGAGAGGGAGGAGTCAGGATGGGTGCAGCTTGCTCTGGCCACTTGGAGGACTCCTGGTGCTCCCACTTTCCCAGAAATCCATCCCCCCATCCAGGAGCACCATCCCGGACTCCCTTTAGCATCTACTAGATTCCACTCTCAGGTCCCCAGCATAGGCCTAGCTCAGTGCTGCATGGTCTGCCAGTGAGCCCCGAGCCTTTGGCTGGGATCCCTGGAAACGAGGGGAGTATTCCCAGATGGGGGAAGAAGTCCTGACGAACAGACTCTGCTTTAGGAAAGGCCAGAGCCCGGCCAGAGCTGAGTGTGGTGGCTCGCATCTGGAATTCTGGCCCTTGAGAAGCTAAACTAGAAAGAATGAAAAATAGGAGAGACCAGAACAAAGTGCAGAAAGCAGAACTGGGTGTGCACCTGCCAGGTAATCCCAGCACTCAGGCGGTAGAAGCAGGCAGGGTCCAAGAGTTCAAGTTCAGTCTCAACCTATATAGTGAGTTGGAGACCAGAATGGGCTATGAGACTCTGTCTCAAATAAAAACAAAAGGGGTTGAAGGCAGAAGAAGAAAGATGGGAAAGAAAAGAATGGGCCCAAATGACATGGACTGAGTGCCTGGATCCACAGCTCCTGGAGCTGAAAGCCAGGCTAACATAGCAGAGTTTCAGTGACTCAAGACCCAGAGAACCAATTCCCTTCAGTCCCGCTTGGCCAGACAAGCCTGTACAAACCTCACCTAGGAAAGCCCCTCAAGCATAGTTTTCCATTCCATTCATCTCTCCCTCTACTCTGTGATTACATCTGCTCCTAGGAGCACCCCAAGATGCTCCCTCCTGCACCCCACTGTAGCTTCTGGGCTTTTGTGATGGACTCCTGCAGGGCAGAGCTATGGCTCTTGTATGCCTTTAACCTCTTCCTGCACTGTGCCCAGGGCAGGCTGGGAGAACTTCTGTCGCCAGAGTCATTGCCACTTCCATCCAACAGGTGCCAGGGCCAGGCTGAGCCCTCTTCCCGTGCAGAGGAATTTCCAGCAGCTGAGACTGCCCCAGTTTTGCGAACCTTTTGCTTCAATGGTTCATGGGAGAAGTGTCATAATAAAGCAGGTGCATCCCTTAGCCACCCCTTGTGGCTTCCATTCAGGCACCCTTCCTGGCAGCTGGCAGCCTCGGGCAAATTGCCCCCTGAGTTCTTTCCACTGTGATAAAGCCACTTACCATGAGCATCTGTAAGTGTCCAGTTCTGTGGCGCTAAGTGCACTTGCTTCGCTTTGCGGCCCGCAGCACCATCCGTCTCCAGAGCTCTTGTCATCTCACAGAGCACAAACTTAGCCATTTGACTGTCCCCTATCCTCCTCATCAGCCCCAGATAGCTCCCCTTCCAGCCTCTGGCTCTGTGTACCCAACTGCCCTCATTCCTCATAGAAGAGGAATCTCACAGCGGCTGTTCCTCTGGGACTGGTTAATTCCACTTGAGGTAGTGTTCTCAAGACCTCAAGTCTATTGCTATCAGCCCAAAGATCATAATCTCTTCCTTTTCAAAACTGAGTAATATTCTGCTGCCCACATTCTGCTTTATCATGTAAGGAATGGTTGGAGCTGACTTCCAAAGCAGCTTGAGCCACTAGTGCCTGGGTCCTGTGCAGTCTAAGGCCCCTGCATCCAACTGTTTTTTAGTGAGAGGAAGGGTAAGTCCATGTTAAGTCCAGCATCTATTCTGTCCACTTCCCAAACAACTGCCTACCAGGGAGGAGAGGGAAGGACTCAGAAGGGAAGATGGCTCATTGGTTAAAGTGATTGCTATGTTGAGGACTGGAGTTTGTATCCCCAGAGCATGAGTGTGTGAATTCATACACGCAGAAACACACACACACACACACACACACACACACACACACACACTGAAAAAAGAAGGGCAATGGAAGGGCACCCTAGGCTCCACGCTGCTGAGTCTCTCTCTGCCAGTTTTCCACTTCAATCCCTCCACCACCCACTGAGATCCAGGAGCTAAGCTGGGAGCCCACATGTAGGTCCTCAGCTGCCCTCCTCACTGCCCAGGTGGTGCTCACAGGGGGAATGAGAAGGTGGAGACAGAGAAAGTGGCCTAGGTGACAAAGGAAAATTGCACCTTCCCAGGAGATCTGCAGTGCCACTTCGGCAGGGAATGAAATTAAACACCTGTTTAGTTTCCGGAAGCAAACTGGGCCCCGAGGGAATGGAAAGATTGGAGGTTGCTGGGGGTGGAGAGGACAGTATTCACAGATGGCAGGACTCCATGTTCTGTGTCCTGCCCCTGGAACTCCATACTCTCTGTTAGGTGTGGGAATGGAGCAGGCACCTGACTGAGTAGGGCAAGGGGAGGAGGGAGCTTCTCCACCACCAATCTATCTCCCTGGGCCTGTTTGTGGGGAGGGTTGGGGGCGGGGAGGTGAGCTCAGCAGGTACAGGCACCTGCAAGATTCTGGAAACCCAAGGACCTCTCAAAGCACACCTGCACTCCTCAGAAACATTCTAAAGAAATCTCACTCCTGGAACCCAGCCTGCTGGAGGAGTTGCTGAGGACTGGTGGCAATCATACCAACAATGGGTGGCAGGGAAGATGAGCACACAGCTCTTCCAGGGAACCCTGAGCAGAGATGAGCAACCTCCAGCTGCAAGAGATAGGGCTGTCTCCGCCTCCCCACCACTGCTTCCCTGGATAGAATTCCAGCCAGGTGCTCAGCCTTACCTGGGGCCATACCCGGTGACCTGCTTGGACTGATGCCTAAACACACACACACGTACACACACACACGTGCACACACACGCACACACACGTGCACACACGCATACACACATGCACGCGCACACACATGCACACACTCGCATGCACACACGCACGCGCGCGCGCACACACACACACGCACACATGCATTCCCCTTCCTTCCCAAGAGCATATAAACAGGTACTGGTTTCCCTACCTTAACTGGAACCCACAAATCCCCATCCCCACTCCCCTCCCACACACCTGTTTCCTCTGCTGCCTTGGAGAGCAGCCAGGCTGTCTGAGAGTAGCCCCGTTGGTCCTAGCCTATTCTCATCAGGTTTTACCTCTCCTCCAGCCTCCCCACCACCTCCTCATCTTCCACCTTTTTCTCCTCCTCCCCACCTCCTCCAGCCTCCCATTCCTGGTTCCCTTCCAGCTTCCCATTGTCAGTTTAAGCTTCTAACACCAGAGTCCTTAAGCTTCTCTCTACTCCTTAACATTGCTGACCAGTGGCACACAGCAGCCCAGACTGGGTCCTCTGGTCCCTCTGCCTCGATGTGGTCAGCCTCAGCCCCTTCTGTCACTGTAGCTGCCCTGCTGTATCCCTGTCTTTCCCACCACACACCTCTCACTTCCTCCCCTTTCAGCGTCACCCTTGAATGTCATCTTTATTCCCTCAAAGACCGTGCCCTGACCCAGGCATAAACTTCTCTGCTCATTACCAATCCCTCTGTATATTGTCAATTCTACCCCCTCACCCAACTCACTCTGAACCCCTCAAGGGGTGCCTTGCTTCCCTCAAGGGCACACCCCACATAAAGCCTCCTTGGGACTGTCTGCTTAGCTCTACTGGGGCCTCCTGGTCTATGTGGCAACCTCCTTCTGATGACGGGATCCCCACACCCTCCACCCAAGACCCCCAAGTCCTCCACCTTCTCGACTTGTCTTCCTCTCTACACAGTAATTGTTTTTTAAAAGATTTATTTATTTTATGTGCATCGGTGTTTTGCCTGCATGTATCTGTGTGAGGGTGTTGGATCCCCTGTAACTGGAGTTACAGACAGTTGTGAGTTGCTGGGAAATGAACTAAGGTCCTCTAGAAGAACAGCCAGTGCTCTTAACCAGTGAGCCATCTTTCCAGCCCCTACAGTAACTAACCCCACCTCAGCCCTCAGGATGGAGCCTCTGAATGTGTTGGCCATCATTTCCGGGTCGTGAGAGCTCTTGGAAGACACTGAGTCAGAGAACACACAGCCCAGAGGCTCATGACTGAGGACCGCTGCTGCCACCTCCTCTGTCACCTCCTGTGCGCAGAGGGATGAAGTGGATTTCCAGGGACACAAGGCCTGGCTCAGGTTTCCAAGACCCAGTGGACAACCACAGATCTGCTCACTCGGATAGGCCTTCCTCTGTGAAAAATGGCGCCCCCTTCTGTAAGACCCCAAACTGCAAGGTAAGCTCAGGCAAACCTGTGGCCAGGATGCAGCGGCTGTAGCTTTTGGAGTGGTTCAAACTTTTTCCCTCTGCTGCAGGGATCCTGGACAAACGTGAGCCAGTCAGAAGGAGCTGTTCCACTGGGTTCTAGAAGGGGCTGTCCTCAGCACACTAGCCCATGCCCTGTGGCTTTGCCAACTGCCAAATGAAGATCCAGCTATCCCTCTTGATCTCCCCACCCAACAGAGATGAAGCCCTGCCCTTGGATGGCGGTGAAGGACAGCTGCCACAGGGCTACTCACACCTTCATTTCCACCCGGCCCACGTCCTGTGCCTCCACATGCCTCCTCCACCCAGCCCACTTAATTGAAGCCAATTATTTTCTACAAAGGGACAGAGAGGGATGCGTCTATTCATGTCGTAGTCCCAGCTGAACAAGGAGCTGCTGTCTTTGTCTTCAGGGGCGCTCATTAGGGAGCAGCTGAGATGAGTCTGTGGTGAGACAGGGCAGGACTGGTCACCCTGGAGTGTCGAGAGCCAGCTGTGGAAGACTTCGGTATGGTGTCCTGGAGGTGGGCATACAGCTCTTGAATGAGGACAGAGCCCCTTGGACATCAGCAGGCTGGGAACAATAAGAAAATAGGCAGCAAGAGTCTTGGGAAAGCCCCAGTGTCCTGGCCTGTATGTCTGTGGCCAAAAATGAGACACATGGGGTGATAGCTGCTGAGTGCTTGTGGCACATCACCTGTATTTGGTATACGCTAGCAGCTCCTGTGATTCACTGTGATGGCCACCCCGTTATCATCCACAGCAGACGACTGACTAGGCTGGGTGGCCTCGCAGGGTCTCCCTTCCTCACTGGAAAGTGGCAGCAGGCTGAGCACAAAGGCTTGTGGCAGGGGTGGGGCTGAAACAAACCTGCAGCCAGGTAGAGGAGACAGCCAGGTAGAGGCTCGATCAGGCAAGATCCTGCACCCACAGTCATCCACCAAGGAAGGTTCAATGTATGTTTCTGCGGGAGACTGCAGCCTTGCTCTGGGTCAGGTAGCTGGGCAATGCTGACACTCTCTGGGCTTCGGTCCTGTTATAGAAGCTGGTCCTCTGAGCAAAACAGGCAACACTTTCAGCAGCTGGTGTTCCTGATTGCAAGAGACCATTAGTAGCAGAGCTGGATGTTCTCTCGGAGAAGAAAGGTGTGGGCAGGGTCACTGGACTCTCACCTGAGTCAGGCTCCCTCCTCTACCTCCCACCAGGTGTATGCAGTTCTGCCCTAATATCATGTGGTCTTGAGGCCTTTGGGAGGTGCTGGGGTCACAGAGTGTGGGAAGTTGGTTGAGGGGAAAGAACATCAGTGCAGCCATAGGGAAGCCATCATCCATGCTGGGTGAAAACACTCCATGTGGCTTCTTCTTGGTCCTTCATGCTCCTAGAAGTGATCACCCATGCTCTGTAAGCCCAACAAACCCACTGTTTTCCCAGGTCGAACTTTGGAGAAACTATGGCTTGGTTTGTCTTTGGGGTCTTATAAGGAGGGAGTGGATGCACATCACTTGTGTTTCCTCATGGAACAAATCCTCTAAATAGTCCTTTGTCTGGAAGGTGGGATCAATGTTGATACCCACAGGAAGAAGCATTCAGGGATTTGGACCCAGACATATAAACTTCTAGCACGAGTCAGGCGATGTTGGCACACACTTTTAATTCCAGCACTCGGGAGGATGAGGTAGGCGGATCTCTGTGAGTTCGAGGCCAGCCTGGTCTACAATAGAGTTCCATGCTCCAAAGATACAGAGAAACCCTGTCTAAAAAAAAAGAAATAAAATAATAATAATAATAATTAAAAAACACTCCTTGCTTGGCTTCACCTGGACAGACAGCCCTCAGCCTCTGCCCTGTGCTGAGCTTAGCTAAGACATTATAAGCATTGAATCTTCTGGTTGTATTTCAGATACAGAAACTTTGTGTTCCCCAAGAGGACTAGCAAAGTCAAGAGGCAAGGTGACAGGATGCCAGCTGCTGCGGCAGGAGCCAGGGTCTGCTCAACCACTTTTGGTCTCCTCCACTCCACCCCACCCACCCACACTGATCCAGTCAGCAGGCCATTTCCTGCCTGGGCCAATGAAGGAAAAGAGTTTATCCACACTGACACAAGGGGACGAAATCTAAGTGGGTTTTCTGCAGGGAGCAGCACTCAAGCCTGTCAGGATGGGTCTCCTCATAACTAGTAGAATAGAACCAGAAGAATGGAAAGGCAGGGAATAGCGTGCAGAAAGCGCAAAGGAGTGTGGGGCATGCTTACAAATCAGCTTTCAGTCTATTACCCCTTATGGTGAACCGACAGTGGGTCAGGGGTTCACCCAAACCAAGAGATTCTAATGGACCTTGGCCTCCAAAGCCTTAAATAGAATCGACTTACAGGGAATTCTCCAGCCGCTTCCCTGCTCAGTGTCAGCTGTCACCGGCAGGGGAGCTGGGCTGTTTCCTTATCAGAACCTTCGCTACTGCGGAGCCCCTGGGCCTGTGGCACAGCCTTCCAAGACAGTGCTCTTCATGGTCCTGATTCTGGGCAGAGTAACCTGCTGTGGAGTGGCTGTCCTTCTCATCCCGTGACTCCAAGTAGCACCCTTGACCTCCCGCTACGAGATGCTAGGAGGACCCTTCCCCAACTGGCCTTGTCTACAGACATGTCCAAATCCCCCCCACCCCCCGAGCTTCAAACTCACCCCCAGTTGAAAGCCAGTACTCTAGGGCCTCCTGAGCCTTCCTTTGGCGTGTAGAATCGCTCTCTCAACAGCCCTCCAGACAGTCCTCCCTGCTCTCCACGGCTCCCTATATAACCGGCTGAGCTTGCACCCCGGGTGCTCGCAACAAATGGTCCATAATTGCCTCGGTGCAAGTATGCCCTGCTGAGGTCGCCAAGCTTTCTTCCCCGAGCTTCCTTAGCTCTGCCCAACGCACTCACACTGGGAGACCCGTGGCATCAATTTCGATAATGATGATAAATGGTGGCTTTCCAGAGGGTCCGCAGGGCCTGGGCAGAGAGGCAACTTAGCTGTTAAACTCTGATGTCATTTCTGTCGCTGTGTGGGAGAACAAAGCCTTTTTTTTCTTTTTCTGTCATAAAGGCAGCAAAACTACAAAAAGTTTAGAAAAAGAAGGGATGTGTGCCACCATGTCAATAGCTCTGATTCTGCTGCAAGAGACCTAACGTTTATTCAAGTCTGTCATTGAGAGCCTCGTCTTATAGCTCTGATTGTATTTCTGTATATTCAACTGGGTAACCAATTCTCCTGTTGACACAGACACAAGGCATATGTAATGGGGTATTATGTCTTATTTTTTATTCAAATTTTATATAATAATACCTCTGCATGCCACTACACAAGCCCTGTCACGCCAGAGCTACACACAGGGCACCCCAGGCTAATAGAGACCATCAGCAGGCTCAGCCCCTTGCAGATCTTTGGCTTTAGAGACACAGGATGGGGTCTCATACAAAAGTAAATTTTCCATGCGATCAGATCCTTGTGTGGACCCTGAAATTCTGCTGCACCCAAATAAGAGGATGTGTTAATCTGAAAGAGAACTCCAGGGGCAGGAAGGGGCAGCTGCCCTGGGTCATGCCTCTGAAAGAAAGAGGGCTCCAGGGGCAGGAAGGGGCAATTGCCCTGGGTCGTGCCCTTGAAGAACTGAGGTTTGGAAATTATAAAGCTATGCAAATATTCAGGGCATGTGTTTCAGAATTAAGACCACTAAGCTTTCTGACAAGAAGAACGTGTTGTTCTGCTATTGTTCATATCTTTATTTTGTTCAAGGCTGGAACCCTGCTGCTGCAGATACACGGGCTAGGACTCCAGTTCAGGGGGAGAGTAATTGTCTAGTATGCACAAGAGCCTAGGTTTAATCTCTAGTGTCTCTCTCTCTCTCTCTCTTTCTCTCTCTCTCTCTCTCTCTCACACACACACAC
>LOJH01052559.1:3736-15375 GCA_001685095.1 Ellobius talpinus
TTCAGGCATACACGCAGACAGAATATTGTATACATAATAAATAAATATTTTTTTGAAAAAGCACCTCCATTTGAATACTTACTAAGGGACTGATAACTTGCTTTGAAAAACATTAAATCCTACTAATGCCTTTGAATGTAGTCTTCAATAAAGCTAGCAATATGATGCACAGCCCATTCTTCCATGAGTCAAAAATCTGTATTGGACAATAAGACATGCTATAAGTGGTTTGCGGGCTGGTGCCACCACTGCACATTGCTTTATTAGATTCCTTGTGATTTTGTTTGGGAAAAGAAAATGCCAAAGACTTGGTAATTGACTTCTTAAGTCATTCCATAATAGCAAATCATTTTATTAAAAATGAATAAGTCACCTTAAGTATCTCTCATAAGATTCATTACATTAGGTCTGCAGTGACCAAAATATGCTTGGGCTAGTGTCTCAGTATAAGAGTGATGAGTTTCAAATACCACACAATGAGAATTAGAATATTCATGTGAGATATACATATGAATGGAATATTTATATATGATGCACATATGGGCAAATTTCCCCTTGGAATTTTACTACCTAAGAATATGTGTATTTCTTTAAGTTCCTGTTGTTTTTATTGATGTTTATTCAGCATAGAAAAAAATAAACTGTCTCAGCCTCTTCCTTCTTCACCTGTTACCTGGTTAGTTTCAGTAGCAGCACAAATGTGAAATTCCTTTGTACTCTGCCTAACTAAATTGACATGCCCAAAGATAAATGAGTTAGTTTGAAACTTTCTAAATGTGTTCAAGTTGTTTACAGATTAAGTTACCTTTGGTCCTCGGTATTTGCAGCGGTGAATATCTTTTGGGATTGAAGAACAAGCCATAAGGTTTATTCATAAAATCAGAAGATTTATCAGGGAGTGGTCCCACTACTTAGCACTCTGTTTATGTCAAGTACATCTAAATTAAATGTTCACACTTTTTCCTTTAGTGGAAAATTTAAATATCCAGTCTAAAAAATGAATTTTAAAAAGTAGTAATAAGTAAACAGCTGCCTAGAATTTAAAAAATACAATTTAAGAGGCATTCAAGTATACTGAGGGAACACACTTTAATTGAGCTCTCAGTAACAAATCAATGTGGTCATATTTATTTCATAAAACATTCTATTCTTATTCATATTTAACAGTGATATTGAGCAGACAAACAATTTCTCACGTTCTACATTCACAAAACATGCACTTTAGGAAGCTAATTTGTGTAATCAGATGAAGCCACCCATGTTTAAACCATAATGCTTTCAATGGATTTCATTCCTAAGCTCATTAGAGCTCTTGCTCTTTTCTCAACAGCCTTGGGCTATCTCAACTATAAGATTGTGTGGCCACTGTTGGTTATTGTCTAGTTAAGGCCCTGAGGACAGTGGAACATTGGCCCTTTCCCTGCTGGCCAATGGCAAGGCTAAAGCTTAAAGGTTTCAAGTTAGCTGTCTAGATCAGCCCCTGCAGCCTTCCCAGCTCACTCCCAGATGTGAGTGAATCTGTTTTAGGAAGGGACCAACGTGGTGGCCTGGTGGTCCAAGAAATAATGCCGTTCCCTGAGTTCTGCAGGTGTTTGACAATGCTTTGCAGAAAGTATCAAAGCTGAATGTGTGCCTCAGTATCCCCTCTGGGGTCATGCTCCAGGGATTTGGAGGCTGAAGGATCTAGTATGTCCTTCTATCCCCAATACCTCAGAGTTTTAAAATCTGAAAACACATAGCTTTTTTTGTTTGTTTCTAAAATATTTTCCAAGGAATCAATTTCGTCCATATAGCCTTTAGTTTTTTCTACTCCAAGCTCATACCTTGAATACTTCATATTTTTTAAACAGTGCAATAACCATCTCTTACTGTCAACATACATGCGGTGGAAAACAAAAATAAAAAGAGACAGAGTAGAAAATTGTGTTCTGATAAACATACAACCACCTGCTGTACTCAGGACATATTGTATCTGCTCACAAGTGCCATTTCCATGATTCTGGAAAAGAGCCAGCCTGTTTCCAGTATTTCAGGAATTCTCTCTACTCTGCTGAGTCAGGGAATTGAAATGTCTGACTCAATGTTCCATCTGTGTGATGCAATTAAAAATGATCATGGATGTGATGGTATCTTTGTGGTTCTGAGATTAGAAAACCGGATATATTTGAATAATCACATCTTAGTCTGATAAAAAAAAACATAATTTTTTATTGTAGTATAAATTGAAATAGAACAAAACTTTAATTGTAATCTTACTTGGCTCAGAGATTCAAGTATTGCATGATAGCCTGACCATTCTTAGCAGGATCTTTCTGGGCCAGTGTGGGTTTCTTACCACCAGTTCCCAAATCCTCTTAAGCTCTACAATTTGGTTTTTCTCACACTCTGGTGAAAATGCATTTCTAAAGCCTCCAGTGGCTCCCATGTTGGACAAATCCTGTAATTCCCTAGCATTTCAGTAAGTAGGGTTATCGATCCACTACACCAAAGACTTTATTGCTTTCTGGGTTCTTTGCATTGACCTTTCCAAAGTGTCTGACTTTTAACCTTCTGTGCCATTTTCTCAAAATACTCAACCTGTACCTCCTTTCTGATTTGGAAATCATCCCATTCTTGGGTATAATTCTCTAAAGAGTTATATATCATAATCAACAACACAGATATCTTACAACTGAACAAGGTCCTGTTCTTGACCATTATTTTTTCTCCTACTTCCCTTACACTATGCGTATAGATGCTTTCAACTGTTCCTACTCTGCCTGACAAACTCTACAAGAACACGTTTGTAATAAACACTTGTTTGAGTCTCAAACTCTGGGAAACAAAAGCAATGCACCCCATGAAACCTAGTAGAATAAGCATGAATAATACATAATTTACATAATAATAGAAGTGGGAATGGTGTGTATATTTTAGGGAAATAAAATCTGTTGAATTTGGAATGCAGTTAGTCACAAAATGATGTCTCATGCCTCATGGAATTAACTTGAGTTCAAAAGACGTAGAGCATTATATGAATTATACTTTTAATGCATAATGATTCATGTGTATGTGTGTTATCAGTTCTTGGAAAAAATAGGGGAAATACTGTATATGACATAATTAAGAATATACATGATTCTTTTGTTTGTACTATTAATCAAGATTCTTAGTGGTAGATTGAAAACTAAGCAGATTTTGCCATTTGATTATGAAGTTAGTGCATTGCTACAGGACATAGGAGAACCTACAAACTAGAAACAGATATGACACCAATGTCATAGACTGGACTACACAGCAGAAAATTTTATTTTATCTTTTATCCTATTCTAGAGGGAATAATTATGCACAATCCAAGCGTGGCATGGTTGGCTTTCTTTGAGACCTTCTCCCTTTGGCTTGCAGAAAACCACCGTCTTTCACCTTTTCTACTGCCCACCCATGAGTTTTACAATCTCTCTCCTTGTGTCTTAATTTCTCTGTTGTAATCCATTTATAAGAACAGCTGTCAAGTGGGATTAGGAGCCACTGTGAGAGTCTCTTCAGCCTCACTTCTGCAAAGACTCAGTCTCCTAGGGACAAAATTCAGTTTCACATGTGAAGAAGACTAGTCGTAATTGACTAATTGACATACCTGCAAAGAGATTCTCAATAAGGAATTGTCCAGACTGAGTTAGCCTGTCTTGACTCTGTTAATTTATGTATGAAGACTTGGCCTTAAAGTGAAAGCAATCATTTCCTGGTTTGAGGGCATGGACTGTGTGTGTACACGTGCCTCTGTGTGTGTGTGTGTGTGTGTGTGTTTATAAGTTGTAGTTACATATGCATTCATTTTTTCTCAGTTCTTGACTGTGGTTGTGATGCAACTAGCTACATCAAGCTCCTGATTCCTTGACATCCTGGAACTATTTTAGCTACCCAGGGATTATTAATTAAAATAAACCCACTGTCCCTTAGTTTGAGCTTTTGTCTGTGTATTTTATTACAGCAACAGAAAAGAAACTGCGATACAGAACAATGTTGTAGAAGGAGATTTTAGTAAGTTTTAGGCAGGAGTCCTGGGCCACACTCCCTAAAATATTGAAGAGAGCTTTTATAGCTGTCTGTGCCTTAAGGCAGTGAGAAATGACCATGATTTAGATACAAAATCTCTGGGACTCCAGGAAGGACATGATCACAGAGCATAAAAACTGGAAGACAGAGTAACTAAAGCCTCTCAGACAAAAGAAGGGAACTAGAAGTCCAGAGAGAAGCAGGCATGAGGACGAGAAAAGGGCCAGAGGCACGCTTTAGGGCACCTTGGTAGCCGGATGAGGAAGGGTTGCTCATACAAATATTCAGGGACTGCTCTTCAGTTTTCTTTCAACATTCACTCCCTTTTCCTAGGAATGGTTAGTCCTAGGTCCTTTGGTGAATACCTCAATAGACCTTGCTATGCCTTGAGTACAGGGTGTGTATTGTTTGCCATTTAAATTGTGTGACCTTCTTCATATTTGTTGTTTGGTATGCCCTTTTCAAATAAATACATAAATGAAAACTCCAGGTCTTTGTTATATCTCACATAATAAACAGAATTCTTGATAAATATCTAAGTTTCTCAGATGAATGACTTAAACATTGAGTTATTGGCAATGATGTTAG
Organism: Ellobius talpinus; assembly: GCA_001685095.1. Taxonomy (NCBI): domain Eukaryota; kingdom Metazoa; phylum Chordata; class Mammalia; order Rodentia; family Cricetidae; genus Ellobius; species Ellobius talpinus. The sequence continues at coordinate 8,357 of LOJH01052559.1, forward strand.
ACCACCTGTGGATAGGAAACGGTGAGCAGGAGTAATGTATTACAGTTGAAACTTTACACAAGACTGTTTGCAGTTCTCAACTCTTGACCACGGAAGCAGCTTAAGAAGGCCATGTCTTGTAATTGGGTAAAATTGTAGCTGATGCTTCCATCTTCCCTAATAACTGATTCACTGGGCAAAGGTTCTCTTCTTCCTCCACTTGCTAATATAGATCTGTGTTTGTGATGCCATTCCTAGGAAGATGCACACAAAAACCTATTTACACTAAGTAAGAAATTAATCATAGACCAAATAAGGACAGCACTGAAGTCCCTATGAGGTGAAACACTGAGTTTATTTTGGGTTATTTTGGGGAATATGGCAAGAGATGCTTACAAAAATGGGAATGACTCAGAAGCAGCAACATCACTGAAACTTTTCTCTAGACTGGACAACAGCTTACAAAAGCGGGGACCCTGGAACTTGCTTTATGACTTGTAGCCAAGCCAGGAGAGAATTCTCTTCCAGGTCATTCTGCTGGTCTCTGGTACTGTCAGGCAGCTTGGCTCATATGAGTCCCTTCAACAATTCTTTTGCTTATATAATCTTGGAGAAGGGAAGTCTTAGAAGATCTGATCCATTTCAGGGATTGCTTTGGAGCTATTTCCTTCCTGAGTCTTACCAAGCAAGAATTACTTTAGAACTCTTAATGAGCTTCCTTGAAGGATGGAATGTTTCATTTTCCTCTCTTCCTGAGCCTGAAACCCTGTCTTTCTTTTAACTGGGGAGAGTCACAGTGCTGGTTCCTGGGGTATATGACCCAGTCCATGTTGCTAAACCCCCCCTTTCTGCTTGAGTACAGAAAGATGCTCAGTGAAGATGGCAGCCAGCTTAATGTCATTAAGTATCTTTATTGTATAATCGGAATACTTCTGTGAGCTTCCAGACTAGACTTAGAACATTGCTAACAGTGTTTTAAATTTTGATTCCTGAGTCTGCTGTATACACACAATGCAATTCTGATCTTTCAGAGGAGAATATGTGAGACACGAGTAAGTAAAATGCTTGCCTCATCTTCACTCCAGTACAGAAAACATTTCTGTTTATTATGTGTATAGCAGCTCTCTGATATATGCTTTTAGCATATTCTGGGTTATTTGTAGAACCCAAGCACCTTAGCATGTTTCATTCTATCCAGCTATTGTATACTTATATGATACATACAACCTTCATAGTTCATAGTTATATAACATTTAATTTGTACAAGGTTCTGCAGATTCTTGTAAATGTTTTGATGTGGCCTCTACGAGTCAAGTCCTCTTATAGATGTTACAGATCTAGCAGACAACGAAAGATCTCTCTCTCCCTCTCTCTCTCTCTCTCTCTCTCTCTGTCACACACACACACACAAACGCACACATACACACACACCACACGTACACACACCCCTCAGGATGTTTGCTTCATTGGTGTGAAACACAATATACCTAAAAATGGTACCATTTGCTAGTATCTCAAGGAGATTATATTAAATGTAAGGTGGGGTAAATTGTAAGGGGCTTAGAGCAGGGTTCAGCATAGGAGGTCATGAAAGTGGACAGTGCCTTGTAAGCACATCTGGAAGCAAGGAGGAGAAAGCACAGAGATTTCCAGCAGCAATGCCTCAAGGGTGGAGAAAGCAAGCCAGAGAAGATCCTGGAGGTGGGAACATGTTCGGCATGTGTAAAGAACAGGACCAAGTGCATTATCCTGTATGGAATAGTGATGTGAAAGACAAGATCAGAGGGCTGAGGAGGGGAGTCAGATCCAGGAGCTGCCTCATGACTAATTGAAGGGCTTTGTGCTCTCGGCCGAGTAGAAAGGAAGCTCCTGGGGTATTGCAATCAGATGAATTAAACATTTCCACTCTTGTTTAAACAAAATACTTTGGCCTTTTGTGGAAAATCAATTACCAAGATCAGGGTGGACAGTGAGAAATTTACTAAAATCTTCCGGGGAAAAAGAGAAAGGTTGCCTACATTAAGTGTTTGTGACACCATGAGGGGAAAAAATATAAGGTTGACAGTGGAAAGTCCAATCACAACTATCATGGTAATTAGCACACTGATCATAAAAGCAGTTCTGAATCTAAACATGTCCTATGTTCGGATGTTGGCATCCAGTATCATGAACATGCTAGTGTTGCCTGACGGGAACTATGCAATTGATGCATCTGCTACCATGCTGACTCACACAGAACGCATCAGCTTCTGAGTCCACAGCCTCATTATCTGGCTCTGTGGGGCTTATGGACAGGATGTAAGTTTCACTGCACAGAATGCTAAGGGGAGGCTGTCATCAGTCCCTACTGAACATCCATATATGTCAGCAGAAGTTCACATAAGTTTGGGGGATAAACATGGGAATAAAGTATGTATTTGAATATTTTGTAGAGTAAACAGAACCCTCAGTTCTCTTATCTAAGGGAATATGATCCTCAGAAAATACCAAAATACAATGATGCACAGATTCCATATGTAAAGGGACAAAGTGTAGGCATGTAGCCTATCCCTCCTGCATCCTACTAGGTATCTCTAGAATACTATAGTACATATAATATGTAACTGTTACTATTATTCTGTGTGTTGGGAATAATAATACAAAAGAGATTCTATATCTGCTCAGTGGATGGAAATCTTTCTTTTACACATATGTAGATATATTTTTCACCAGTCGATTAAATCCATGCTTGCAGAAAACATGTCAACTGTCAATATAACCAAAAAGTCAGGGAGTTAGAAACAAATAAAAATGAGAGAAATGATGTAGTTGGAGAACCATGGCACCACAGTGGGATCCTCAGAGCTTTGGAAGTGGGAAATGCATAGCAAGTGTGCACTTCTGCAGGGGGTAGAGAGATGTGTGGTGCTTAGAGACAGTAATGAGGATGATTACAAAAGGCTGCAACACCACCTTTCTTGAACACAATGATTAGAGGCTAGAGCAGTGTCTGCCTGAGCTGAGCTGACAGTGACTGGACCAGTGTCCTTCCAGGAGAGCTTCCTCTGTGCAAGTCTGATTCTGGCAGGCTTCCGTGATAATTATTATCAGCTGTCACGCAAAAGATTCGCCTCCTTCCTTCAGGCTCCCCAGGATTCCTTAGTTATTTGTAGTGGTCGGCACAAGGCACCTGACTTTCATCTCGACAACTCCCTCTCTTCTTGAAAACAACAGCATGGGTTGTCCTGTGAGTAGAAGGTTGAAGTTGAAAGAACAGCTTTGGTGCTCTGAATCTAGAGGTGTAATAACAGTCCCTGTAGTTGCTCTTCACTGGGGAAAGGAATTTGCGGCGAGAGCCTTAAGGGTTACTAGTAAAGCGCTTGAAGAACTGTGACTCAAACCTATGTGTTGCAAATTCATGTCCAAAACTGCAGCATCTTACTGGTCATTTGCTTATGTAATATGGTCTCTGATCTGTACTTTTATGATGTGTGTGTGTGAGTGTTTGTGTCTGTGAGTGTGAGTGAGTGTGTGTGTGAGTGTGCCATTTGTGCTTTAACCTTATTTCGGACTTCTTTTCTTTTTGACTTTATTTTCTTAAGAAAGAGAAAAGGAAAGTATGGGCTTTGGTGGGTGGGAGGATGAGGACGATATGGGAGGAATTGAGGGAGGGGAACCTTGGTCAGAATATAGTGTATGAAAAATATATTCTCAATTAAAAACATAATTTGTTGAACTAATATGTAAAAGGAAAATCAAGGGAAAGACTGGTAAGCATAAACTAGATTATTGTAGGACTGGAGAGGTGCCTCATTGGTTAAGAAAGCTTTTTGTTCTTTCAGGAGACCCAGGTTTGGTTCTAAGCACACACATGGTAGCTCACAACCATCCCTAAATCTAATTCCGGTGCATCCCACCCCCTTTTCTGACCTCTGTGAGCACTAGGCACACATGCAGTAAACAGATTAGATAGATAGATAGATAGATAGATAGATAGATAGATAGATAGATANATGATGATGATGATGATAGACAGACAGACAGACAGACAGACAGACAGATAGATGCAAGCAAACATATACATTAAAATAAATCTATAAAAAAATCTACCCCAGATTCTAAAGGCACTAGTCTAACAGAGGACAAAAGTTATATTTTTAAAAAAGCACATTTGTCATAGATTATTTAAAATGTATTGGAACGGGCAGTTTCTAAACATGTTTATGAGGCACAAATGATACTCTCGCCTCCAAGAAGCTTAAAAATAAACCATTTTTACAATAGTAGGCACATCAAGATTTGAAACACATATGTTGATTTATCAACAAGTTATGCTTACCAAGTGTTTTCTGTTGTTGAATTCAATTACATAAAGGTAACAAATGGGAAAGTGGCTTTGCAGCCCTTCTGAAGTGTACTCCAAGTGCCTGGTGATGATTCTTCCATATCTGATATTTGAAAACCACTTCAAACAAGCTTAATGTACAGGGTTAGTAAAAAGATGCTTCTCAGTGAGAAGAAAAAGGATACCAAAGTGAGCTCCCCCAAACCCCTCTCAATTTTGTGAGGCCTGGGGGTTAGTTACAGGGAATATGCTTAGCTCAGAGCACTTGACTAGAGACTGATGCTTTCACACACACAAAATACATTCAAGCCATTTCTAATACGGCTTTGGCTTTTTATTTACCTTCAATATAATTTGTTTCAAATATCAAGAAGTAAAATAAATACATGCAGTCAAGCTTAAGCTGACCCACTGTGATCAGTCTGGATTATAACATACACGTAATTGCTTTGGTCAATGAATCATATTTTTCTATAAATGTATGTCTTTGATCACATACTTTTTTCTGTATTTCATTATGTCTTTGCCAATGCATAGGTAACATATAGCTGCACTATTAGCACTTGATTATGACTCGAGTCACTATTTATTTAACACTTTTATATTGTCCCTTTTATAGTTCAGCTGTTTATTTTGTGTGGAGGACATTTGTTCCACATAAAGAAAATATTTGTAAGATAAGATTTATTTGTATATTTATTAAGCAATTTATTTATGCATCTTTGACACAAAGGTTTATCTCTCCAATTCAGACTAGGTTCAAACTCAAGACAGTTCTGCTTAATGTAAGCAATTATTGGAATAACAGATATGAGACACCATAACTGACTCTGCATGAGTTCATTGAATATTTTAGGATATGATTTGTCGAATGAGAAGTCAATAGAGTGTGATCAAAAGTCTCACAAATAGCTAGGTGCCTGCTGATCCACAGAGGACCAAAGTTTGATTCCTCGTTCCCATAGCAGGTGGCTCAGAGTCACCTGTAACTTCAGCTCCAGGGAGATCTGACTTCCTCCACAGGCATATGCACTCATGTGCTCACACCATGCACTGGCCCATATACGAATCATTTTAAGCAATAGAACATATTTGTGAAAGGCCCCATCTCAGTCCATTTGGATTGCTATAAAAAGACATCACAATTTTCTATAATAAATAAAATAAGTGAGCCTGAGAAGTCTCTGATGAAGATGCTGGCAAGCGTAGTACCGCCAGAGGACATTTTGTTTTATTTGTGTCCATCTGTTTCCTGGAACCTCATGTTGTTGGCGGCTAAGACCAACTTTCTGTGGTATCTTTATAATGATATGACGACACTCATGCTATATCCTAGTAAACTCATATCATTGCAAAGCCCCTGACTTCTAAGGCTACCAAATTGGGTTTTAGGTTTTGATGTATGGACAGTCAACAAACAAAGCCACATGAGACTACAAATGTTAACTGTGTCCACTGTAAACCCATGACATTGATGGCATTTAGGAGGGTAAGATGGTTGAACAATATGACATTTTATTTTTAAGTCATTATTTTCTAAATAACTGCAAGTTGTACAGCATTGACATTGTATTTTGTATTCTGAGTCTAGCAATGAGTTAAGACAGACAAGGATACTCCATACTCTATAGGTTCAGCACAGATGTCAAGCCATTCTTCTGACTTCTGCCTTTGAGGATTTTGCTATCCAGTGTTCTAGAACCAATCTTCCACAAATACCTAGGAATGACTTCCTTGTGATATGTGATCTACTGATAACTTGACAGAAGCGGGGTAAAAGGAAGTCAGAGGCAAGTAATTTAAGAACATTGAAGAAAACTGGGATGAAATCCTCAAAGAGTCACATTCAGAGAGAATGGTCATGAGCTTTGTTATAACCTAACAGTAAACATAAGGATCTGTACCTTGAAGATGAGTGCTTCAGTGGACGTGGGGTATGACACCCTCTTCCTGCTTTAGAAGGTATCACACACATAGGCACACACACATAAACACACTCATACACATAAATTTAGAAGATACTTTTAACTCATATGTTTTAGAATAATTGGTGATTTAGATCAGGTTAATTTCTTCTTATATGTTGTCTCCATTCCAATATTTTCAGAATAAATGTTTAACATTCTGACCACAAAAAGAGATGAATTGATGAGGTGATATATTTATTAGTGACATTCAATCTTTCTATAATAGTTGCATATCACTCTATAGCCCATAAATGCTAAGATGTATTTATTATTAGTCAAAGTACATTTTACTTAGTGGTAAAATATGAAAGAGGGCAGATTTTACTGTTTATATCCAACAATGAGTTTCTGTGTGAAGTTGTTACATGTGCGCTTCACACAGTGTTTATATCTGACAAAAATAAGAATGTTAGCACTTAAAAACCTGGCCTTCAAGTCTTGTCATCACTGAAAACATGTTCAATGGGTTTAGTATGGAGTTAAAGGGGAAGGAATGTAATGGTTTGCCCACCGCTTCACTTGTTTGTTATCTCTCTAAATATCTACCCCGGAGATTCATTCAGGAATTGTCATTGTGGAGAAGAACCAAGACTGGATATTCTTTTCCACTTCCCTGTCTTCTAGGATTTTTTTTTACTATTTATCTATTAATTATAACACTTTTTATTTTATTTATTTATTTTTTAATTTTTTATTGAAAAATTTGAACCTCCTCCCCTCCTCCGAATTCCCTCCCCATCCTCCCCTCC
>LOJH01052560.1:0-12326 GCA_001685095.1 Ellobius talpinus
GAGAGAGAGAGAGAGAGAGAGAGAGAGAGAGAGAGAGAGAGAGAGAGCACCTGTCAGCTTCTAAGTCTGAGACTGTTTTTAAAGCCCTCAGGGAAAATCTAGAGGTACCAATGCTACTTAAGTATACTTTATGTATCTGTGTATCTGGTGAGACCCTGTTTTGGCAGGCACACCAAATAGAACACTTTTACTTAAGATAAAAATTGGGAACACATCACCTTTGTGCTGCCTGCCCTCCACCAGACTTGCCATTGGAAACCACTGGGATTTAACCACACCATTGTGGTTTCCCTTTGGTAACTATGATGCCTGGGCCCTGGGAGTTAGCTTTACACTAATGGACTCCAGCTGAGTTAGGTAGAAGACTGGCACACAACAAAGACCCTATCCACAGTCCAAACGGCAGTCTGTCCTCCAGGGTCATTAGTGTTTAGGTCTGTGTGTGGTAAAAGCGCTCAGCCAGTGTGGTAAAGCTGCCCTTCCGTGAAGAATCTGAAAGAGATCTGAATGGCGATCTGTCCCACCTTGCAGTTTTCCAATGGGAATATCTGGGGTCCCGAAGGCTCAGGTGACGGCCTGGGGCTGTATTGTAGTTAGTGGCAGAGCCAGGATGTGCCTGGGACCGATGACTCATGTCAGACTTTCCTGGGCTCTGAATTCAGCAGAGGAAATGCTTTGTTTTCAAAGCTATTTTTTTTTGTCTTTCAAAACTGAACTTCCTGCATCTATTAGGGAAAATAACACTTTTTAGAGAATGCGGTCAAAACAACAACAACAAAACGTGTTGGTCTAAACATCACATCACTGAAGAATTTGATGATGGCATCAGGACAATGAGAGGAATTGAGAAGGGGTATTTTTAAGATGCAGAAAACATCCCAGATGGAAGTTAATGTTTACTACAGATACTGTGCTTTCTCAAGTTCATGTCTTACATGCCTCATAGCTACACCCTCTCCATCCTTGTCCCTCTCCCTAGCCACTGGTCTCCAATCCCTCACCCCCATTCTCCTTTCAAATCATAGTCTTCAGGTATGCCAACAGTGTCATACTCACCAAGTATGCCACTACCCGGCCCACCCTCATACACACATTACACGAATAGCTGTCCCTTTGGATCCTCAGAGGATCAGGATTGCTTCAGGATTCAGAATATCAGGCTATGCCTATCCCCTACATAAATGCAATTGTGTTTTATATAACCCATCATATATTCCCATATCTTTAAAATCATCTCTGGATGACTTGTAATAACTAATACATTGTGAATGCCATGTAATTAATTCTGCTGCATTGTGTAGGGAATTATGGCCATGAAAGGTTTGTACATGTTCAGCAGAGAGGCAATGTCTGGCTGGGAAATATTTTCTCTACCTCATTTGTGTAGACCCAGCAATATGACAGATAAGCTATTCTCCGCCACTCTTCATTGATGCATCTCAATAATACTTGTTAAATATCAGCCCAAGCAACATCTGGGTGCATCCTGCCATGATCCACAGGCAGAATTTATTAATTCCTGCTGTGTCACTTTGTTGTGCTGGTGGTGACTTCCACTATAGCACTTGGAGTCTTTGATTATGGTTATTTGATTACTAATGTTCACCATTCCCTCTTTGATATAAGGCTGAGTTTGAGCATGTCTGAGAAAGAATGACTGCATAAAGGTCTCTGGCTTTACTTTGAGCAGAAGCCATGAGGGGGGGACCCCGTTAAACAAGTAGCACTTATTCAGGACAAAGTTCAGTTTGAGGACACTTGACATTTTAAGAGTTTTGTGCTGTGTTTGGCCCTGGAGAATGTGGGTGGGCATTTGGGGAGTCTGAAGGTAATCAAGGGCACTGTCATCCCCAGACATTTTAGCTGGAGTTGAAATCCAGAGGAGGTGAGCCTGGGGAGTTTCCAATGCTTTGGTCTTTCCATTTATTTAATGTCACTGTGTTCTTCAAGCAGCAAAAGTGTGCCAGACACAGAGGCTGGGAGAAAATGGTCCATTGAGGTGTAGGGAGTCTATTCATGATACACATAGTGGAGTTTGCTCTAATCCCAGAGTGAGCTGAAGACTGGTCCATGTGGGTGGTTAAGTCTAGAGACTGATCAAAGACTAACTTGGGTCCCAAGCCCAACACTGCCACCTGCTGATAGGTGACAATGGTAAGCCTCCAATTCTTCCCCTCTGTGAGAGAAGGGGAGAAGGGAGGCCAAAACTGTGAGTATGCAGAGCGCACGTGCGAGTTGTTAAATGCTCTGCCTGCTGTACAGAAAGATCCAAATTGTTGACAGCTGGTGAGAGTGCGCTCAGAATCGTCATCAACCTGACTTTTCCTACTTCTGAGAAAGTTGCTGATTTGACCAGTCATAGACAAATGCAGTGTGCATGTGACACACATATAACCAAAATTACTGAAACATGAAGAGAATCACCCTTTTCCTACAAATGGTGGTGTTTGTCTCCGTTAATGAAAGCACAGGTGTAGAATCCACTTGGTTGCTGTTGTGCCTTGAATAGAAAGCATCCCCTATAGGCTCGTATGTTTGAATACTTGATCCCTACCTAGTGAGGCCATTTAGGACAGTTATAGAACCTTTAGGAGCTTTGGTGGAGAAAGTACATCATCGGAGGCAGGTTTTGAGATGAGATGCCCTGTCCCCGCTTCCGGTTCTTTCTCTGCTTCCTGTGTACAGATGAAATGTGAGCCACAGCCAGCATCCTGACAGCTGATCCTGCCTAACATCCCTGCTGCTGTATCTTCCCCATCATGATGGCCGGTGACCACTGGGGACCTGTGAGCAAGAACAGATCCTTCCTTCGGTTGCTTTCATCAGGTATTTTACTACAGCCGCAGAATGGAGACTAATTCAATTACGCAGGTGACAGACGATAATTTTCTTATATCAAGCATTTGCTGTATATTTTTACGTGAAGGGTGCAAATCTGAAAATGCTGCATATGAAGTTACCCCAACTGTGAAACATTCTTGAAAATGCAAAAGTATAAAAGCGATAAAATTGTCAACGACACCGAGGGTTACGAGAGAGGGAAGGATGAGTCTGTGAACAAGGGTGGATTTCCAGGGCAGTAAACCTACAAGGCACCACACATTTAACAAGTTTTGTTAAGTTTGTTTGTTTAGGTAACAAACCCTAAACAGTTACAACACAGAGAATGAACCAAAGCACAAACTCCAGAGCTCAGTTAACAATGATGCATCAAGACCTGATCCACTTTTCATTGATCCACTTTTCATTGCTGTCTCAACTAATATGAGAAAGGGCTTGTTGGGGCTCATAGTTTTAGGGGTTCTATGCCACGTCTCATTGTCTCTGTGACTTTGGCAGGGCACAATACCATGGTTGGGAATATACAGCAGAGCGGCCTGCTTCCCTCACAGCAGCTGGGAAGAAAGAGAAGAGACCAGGACACCAGAATACATTTAAGGCCACAAGCTTCCATTACTTAAAAGCTCCCAGTAGACTTCACCCCTTAAAGGTCCCATAGCAGCCAGTAGTGCCAAGCTGGGGACCAAGCCTGTAACACATGGGCCTTTGGGGAGCCCTTAAAATGCAAACCTTAGGACTTCTCAACTGTAACAAACAGAATACACTAACAGAAGTGTAATAGTGGAGAAAACTGGTGGAGGTGGGGCAGAGAATCAGGGTGTGTGAGAACTAGTACTTCCCGGTCAACCCTTCTGTCAATCTTAAAATTGCTCTAAAGGTAGCATAATATTTATTTCAAACTTGCCCAAATCTAGTAGATCTCAGATGCTACAGAGGAGCAAATAGATTGCTCTTTGCAGGGTAAAGGGCAGTGGGGTCTGCAGCCTATTGGCAGGTAAAACTGACATAGTGACTAAAAAGAGCAAAAGTGCAGGCGTGAAGTAAAGATTTGCCTAGCACATGGAAAGCCTTGAGTTGAGTCCTTAGAATTAGAGGGGGGCGGGGGGAGAGAATAGAACTGTTATTCTTAAGTCTTAAGAAGGCAGATTTCCCAAGATACTTCATAAGAAGTCTAAAGGAACACTTCAAAGACTCTAACCATAACCATAGTGACATGACATGCCCAGAAGACTGGTGAATTCTTCAGACAGGCTGTATGGATAGTGCTTAGACTTTGATGCAAGGATTCATTTCCGGAGGTCCTGGATTCCCAGGACAACAGGGCAGGAGCACTTGCCTTGTCCACTTTATGCTATGCCAGTCTCTTAAATGACAGTTTTACAAGGGCTTTGCAGATCTCTAGTGGTAAGATTTGTACCCGCAGAGCCTGACCTCTCCCACCCCGAACAATAGACCTGGTGCAGACACTCACTGCTGAAGTGGGGAGAAGAGGAAGGGTGTGGAGCCCACCATGGGCCCCATTTCTGGAAAGTTCACTGATAGCAGGGACAGTTTCATTCACAAAAGCTAATTTGGAGTCAAGCGGAAGAAGCCCCCTTCTTGGTGCGGAAGTGATGAGGAGCAAGCAGAAAGTGCTTCATCCAGTAAGTAAAAGGTTGATACTTAGTACATGGATTACCTAGAAATGGTTTTTAATCCTTTACAGCATTTCAGGCAGAATAAGCTGCCATGTTTTTACAATTAGCATAGTCTTTCTCCTCAGAGAACAAAAGCAAACTTTAGTTAATGCCCCTAACCCAAATCACAATTTTGGTAATCGGCACACTTCCCTTTCTCTTTGTACCATCCATTAGAAAGATGCACACCTCTGAACTATTAACTCAGAGCAATCATCGCCAGCATCGCCAAAGTGTGCTACATGTCTGGAGAATGGGAGGTGGGGGTTGCACTGAGCAAAATGGCATTTGAAAGTACCTAGGAAGGGCTCTGCCTCTGGAGCACACTTACTTAAGGTCCACAAATCATTTCCATCTGAGGAGGGGTGGGGGTTGAGTGTGACAGGAGGGGATGGGGTCAGCCGGTAATCTGATCTCAAAGAAAATTGTCACAATTACCACCTGCACTGGTGGTCTTGGCCCAAGTTCACACTGCCTGGGAAGAGAGAGACAGGCCTCCACGGCTCTCCGTCTAGGCCTTGGAGGTGTAGCTGTTGTGGCTTCAGGGCTGTCTGCAGTAGCAAAGCACGGAGGTCAAGCCGGCCATCCATGTGGGAAGAGCAAGCACAGGCTGGGAGGACCCCAAAGCTGCTGACTCAATAGCCTCATGCGTTCCAAAGGGCACTAGGGCAGGCGCAGGTCTGGTCATGCGCAGGTCTGGTCATGCGCAGGTCTGGTCATGCGCAGGTCTGGTCNTGCGCAGGTCTGGTCGTGCGCAGGTCTGGTCGTGCGCAGGTCTGGTCGTGCGCAGGTCTGGTCATGCGCAGGTCTGGTCATGCGCAGGTCTGGTCATGCTCTACATCCGCCTCCCTGTCGCTCAGCTCAACACTAAGTAAGGCTGTGAAGGGTTTTTACAGATGCTGCTCTGGCCCAGAACCACTTCACCTTAAAACAGAAAGGTTTCCTGTGGAGCTGACTGGATTACCTGCATTCTCTGAATCTGGGTGAGAGACCCTACCTGGAAGGGCTCAAAGATGAAAGAAGCAGAGGAAAACCCAACTCATCCTTAGAAGATGGAGGGAGATGTCTTAGAGGGTTAAGCAGTTGTCAGAAAATCATGAGGACTAGAGGTCAAGTGCCCAGAGCCCATGCAAAAGGCTGGATGGGATGGTGGCCAAACCCAGTTGGGTAGCCAAAGTAGGGTGGGTTCCAGGTTCAGGGAAAGACCCTGCCTCATCGTTTAAGGCAGAGAGTGATACGGAAAGGAAGTGACATCAGCCTCAGGTCCCCATTCTTGTGTCTACATGCAAATCACATTTGTGCAATTACACAATACAAACACACAAATTTATGCACATCATATACACAGAGAGAGGGGGAGAGAGGGAGAGAGAAGCCATGGGTTGAATCTGCAAAACTCTCCAGAGGTTGAAGTTTTGAATGCTTGTTCCCAGATGGTCATGCTATCTGAGCAGACTGGGAACCCTTTAAGGGGAGGGGCCTGGAAGGTACTAGTAAGTCACAGGAGTGATCCTCTGAAGATAGTATCCAGCCCTAGTCACGGCCACTCCCTGCTTCCTAGCCTAGCTTGATGTGTGGGGCCTCTGCTGTGTGTTCCCACAGCCATGAGCATGCCTTCCCAACATGGTGAACCAAGCCTGAGCCCGGCTAAGCTTTCTCTCTTGGAAGGTATCAGGAACTCACCACAGTGCCACAAAGGAACTAACGCAAGTCATGGAGGAGCAGCACAGTGACGAGTCAGGAAATGGGGCCTTCAGTTCCACAATGACAGGCACTGGGTTCGGTCCCTGCTGTAAAGGAGATGGAAAGGCACTTCTTTCCAGAACCTCCAGAAGACTCTGCTCAGCCCTTAGCTTGACATTTGCTTTCACTGAGAACAAAAGCCCAGCCCTGCCATGCTGTGGACCCTGGGAGCTGCAGAAACCCAGTCCTGCACACATGTTGCTTTAAGCTAGGAAGGCTGAGCCATCCATCACCCCACAGAAAATGCCCATTAGCCACGCTGTCGTGGTACTGTTAGCTCTCCTAACCTTCTGGTTCTAAATCCTCCACTTAGACCAACCAGTGATGCAAAATATTTGAAAATAAATATTTAGCTTTTATTGAACATGTGAAGAGTTATCTTCATTAGTCCTTAAAGAGTCCAGTATAACAAGATTGATGTTCTGGTATTACATATTTTAAGTCAGCAAGACATGATTTAAAGTGCAGAGGAAGCTTTGGGTGGGTTCTATGCAAACATTTATTTATTTCACATATGGGACTTGGGCATGTGTGGACTTTGGTGTCCTTTTAGTATCCCGGAACGGGTGCCCCATGGAGAACACGGGCCATTGTGTTTGTCTTTCTGCCTGTATCACACTTATTATGATTCTCTCTACCTTTGATGTGCATATGATGAAAAGTAGTGAGACATATAAAATAATTTTATTTCTCTAAGTCTAAGAAAAAAGAGAATCCTTTGCATGTTTTAAGGTAAAATAGCATTTATTTAACAAGCTTTTGGTGATCAAGTCTTTAATAGCCAAACAACTTGGTGTCTGCATGCAATAGAGATAGTGACTCTCAGAGATGTGAGAATTCTCCACCACAGCACCCAGCAGCTTCTCTTCTGAGACGGGAGAGCAGGACCAGGGCAGAGAGGCTGGTGAGGCATTCATAGAGTTGAAAGGAACATCCACAAGTCAGTCACCAAAATAAATGATAATCGTTAGTTATGGTGAAACGCACACTATAAAATAGGCCAAGTGTGCAATGCAGTAGTAGGAAGTATGTCCACAGTGCTGCGTGGACACCACTCCAGACATCTCCTCAAGCTCTGTGTCCATGGGGCACTACCTCCCTAGATAATCAGCATTTATTTGCTGGTCTGACTGTTTTTAGAGAGAGGTTCTCCGTGTAGCTTATGCTGAACTTGTTCCATAGCTCAGGCTAGCCCCAAACTTGCATGGGCCCACCTATCTTGACATCAAGGTGCTGGAATTACAGTTAAACAGCACCATACCCAACACAGATAATGGTTATAATTCATTGTTATCAGCCTTTATTTTTAGAGTAATCTTCAGATCAAAGCAATATTGGACCGAAGGTATGAAGATTTATCATACATTCCTATCCTCCAGGCTTACAGTCATCACCTCATCAGCACCCACCCTAGGGTGCATCTGTTAAAACTGATGAGTCTACATAGATATATCATCATCACCAAGCTCACCAAAGTTTCCCTAAGCATTCACTCTGGGTGTTATAGGTGCTCGGATTTGGACAAGTGCATAGTGGCATATGTCGATCACAATAGTACCACACTGAGGAATTTCGCTGAGTAATTGCTTAAGCCTCTCTCTCTCTCTCTCTCTCTCTCTCTCTCTCTCTCTCTCTTCTTTGACTTTTATTTTTCACTATTTCCTTTATTTTGTCCTTCCCAGGGTGGCATTTTGTTGGAATTACATAGTATGGTCATGTCAGACTGGCTTTTTTTCACTTAGCAACATGCATTTAAGTTTTCTAATGCAGACTTCTTCTGTTTTGTTTTGTTTTAAGAATTGGAAATAAAGCACAGACATTGCTCCAGCAGGGCAAGTAGCCTACAATCAAGCGACACATCAAGCTCTAATAACTTTTAAGGATCAGAATGAATGCAAACAAATCCAAAGGAAGATGACCAGAATGTAAGTCTGTGTGTGTGGCTACTCACTCTCTGATAAAGCCACATCTCTGTCCTCTTATAAAACTGGGCATCCTCCATTGATTATTTGTTGCCAACATATTTTCCGTTTTTTAAATCAGCTGTGACAGTCTGGGAATAGTCTTTAGGCTACATGGACACTGCCTAAGAGTTGGGTACATTCTTTCTCATTCCCACCCCTCCCCTGCTGGACACTTCTGGGAAGTTCCTAGGTGGTGGGTGGTGTCGATTACAGCTGAGAAATTAGTTCAGATCATGCAAATAAATAAGAGGAATAGGGAATCAGCATGGGGCTCTGTCCTGGCTTCCAGCACAAGCTCCCATTCCTGTTTCCAGAGCTTTTACTGGCATGACTTCAAATACCTTCGCCCTGAATCTCAGCGGTAAAGTGCCTGCAGGGAGGAGAGAACTGCTTAGTGACTAGGGAAAAAGGCAAGGCCTGGCGCCTTCACCAGCTGGCTCTCCTTTCTGGCCTTCTCCCCACCCACAGGGTGCTGTGGGGCCGGGATCAAGTGGCTGCAGGCACTGGCAGGTGCTTATTCCCTCCCATAACAAGGAAGGACTCAGATAGGTGACCCCTCTTGGAAGGCAGCCAGAGAGCCTCTTCTCTGGGTGCTGGGTGGGCAGCGGGGGTCTCACATCTCAAAGTAACCGGTTCATGGGAAGAAAGAGACATTTGAGACCAATGCAGGGAGAGAGACCTCAGCAAATGTCGCTCAAATCTCTCCTGTGTGGAAGATGGTCTCTGCGGGCTTCTCTAACATCAGACAGTAATCTGCTTGCTCTCTTGGGATTTGAAGGGAGAAATGTTTCGGGTCTCACAGAAGTTGCTGTGGGGAGACAGACAGAAAGCTAAGGAGTAGAGATGGGGCAGGACCAGAGAAAGGACAGAGGGGCTTGAAAGTCATTTGTAGGCACCAAAGTAGCAGGCATTTGGATGTGGCCCAACAGTGTGTTCAGTTGCCACCACAAGCCCTTGGATCTTAAGAGATAAGAAAACATGATTCCATTCTTTGGGGGAGAGAATGAAATGTCCCAAAATAGACCAAGCATCGACCCATGAACACTGGTGAGAGGCAAACACTCCTGTGTTTGTTCAGCCACCGTGTTAGTCCTCCCGTGCCCGTCCCAGATGGGCCAGTTTAAAAGAGAACTGTGTTGATCTTCATTATCTCCTGGGAACTGCTCAGCTAATAGAGCAGACTGCTCTGCAAAGGTCTTAGCAAGGTAACGGCTGACAATTGTGTCACTTCCAATTGTCTATGAACCTATAGCAAGAGAGGGCAGCCCCTTCTGTAACTGCACTTGCCAGCCATTCTGCAGAGCCACCTCTCTGCAGAAAAGGGACGAGAAGATTGTATATGGAGTGTCTGATTGGAAGCAAATTCGGTGCTCTGACATTTCCCCGGACTCTCTACATTGGTTTCATGTCTGCTGTGGAGATTGGATTTGAGTTTACTGATGAGAAAACTAGGCTCAGTGATCTGAGTCCCCTTTATAGTCAATAGTCGTAGCTAGAGACAGAGCTGTATATGGGGCGCTTGCCCTGGTCAATGCCCTTCACTGGCTGACCCAGAAATGGTGGATTTCCCAGAACAGACCAGGTGGGCTTCCCAGACCCTATGTCCTTCGTGAATCAAGTCCAGTCCCACAGCACATGCATCAATGTTTGGTCACTTCCTTGTTAGAAATGGGATGCTTTGGGTTGGCTGACTGGTTGGTTGTTCCTACCCACAGCCTCACAAACATTAAGTACTCTACAACTGAGCAATATTTTCAGCCCTGGCATGTTTTCTGTTATGGATTTTGCAGCTTGTGTGGGACACAATGAAAAGGAAAAGCTGGGGTTTGATTTTTTTTTCTATAAATGGTTATTAGAAGACTCCTGGGGTCCAACTCTAGCTAGCCCTTCCTTCAAGGACAGTGAAAAACAGTGCCGTTTCATACCCCATAGTGTTCCATGGCTCTGTCCTGTGTGTGCCCAAGGTCAGAAGGCATGAAACTGAAACTGTATCTCCTTTGAAACATATGGAAATGCTGTTTGTGGGAGTCATTGGGAACCCCACTCCCTGCTCCTATCCCCAAACTTCAAACCAGTTTTCCTGACAGCATGATCCCACCCCAGATATTGCTGCAGGCCACAGTGTTCCTCTGGAGGTTAAGAGGTGGTACTTGCTGAAACCTGGGATTCCTGAGTTTCTGTATGCAAAGCCTAACTCCTGAGAGATCAGAATGCAGCACCCTCTTCTTGCCCAACAGCTTGGACTGGAGCTAGGGTATCCAAAGAGGTCTGTAGAGAAAGCCCCCTATTCATGTTGGTCTCTACAGTGGAGGTGACAGCAGGCTGCCTTTTTGCTTGTTTTAAATAAGTAAATGAAAGCAAACACACACGCTGCTCTACACCCTCTATTTTACCGCCTACAACTTTTCTGAAACCATCCATGGAATGGCATATCAGGATCACCAAATGGCTTCGCTTCCTGACTGAACAGCAAGGGAAGGGAAGGGAAGCAGGGCAGACCGGCAGGTGTCCTCCGTTTCCGCTTACTGCACAGGCTCCACACAATAACAAACAGCACCAAACACAGACCCTCAGGAGCTGCGTGTCTGTCTCCATTTGTTACAGTCTGTGTGGCCCTTTTGCTATGTCTCTGCTGCATCCCAAGCCTCTAGTTGTAATTTTCCTTTTTCCTTAGATTTTCTGTCTTTTGAACTTAGGAAATGTCAGTGGTTTGTCTCAAGCATCTTTGGGCACGGACAAGACTTTTTTTTTTCTTTCTCTTTAGAGTCAGAGCAGGAAAGGGCCATTCAGCTTATCTTGCTCGCTTCCTGAAATCCAAACAAGTCTCAGAAAACTACCTCACACCCTATTCATTCAAATGTGTCTCTGCCCTTGGACGTGAGAGCCTGAGCCATTTCAACTTGACAAAAATATTTGGAACTGGTTTTAAAAGCCACTTACAGACTTTGAGAAATAGCCTAGAAAATCCAAAGCAAAGATTGGTGTGGTTAGTTCTCTCCTATGGAAACAATGTAGAAGAAACTTCCTTTCTTCAGAGAATGGCACCCCAGTTGGCTGCCCAGAGCTCCCCAGCGGTCTGACAGTTGATATGTTCAAACTCTGCCCCAAAGACCGTGTGTCCCCTGAGTGGGGGGACATCTGCTTATTCTCACAGCTCCTCTTGTCCTAGCTGAGAAATGTGCTTTGGGATTTGTGTGTGACAGAAATGAAAGGTTTTGACTAAATCTACTTGCCTTCAATCAGCTCAAACGCATTTAAAAATCATTAAAAGACCATTAGGGTCTTGAATGTTTAAGGGGAAAAAAGTAAGAATTCTAATACAAGCCTTTCTGTCTTAAAAAAAAAAAAGACAAAAACAAAGTGAACAACAATAATATAAAAAGTTAGCACTCAGGCCGCCAGTACAGATCAAGTCCATTTCTAAACACAGTGTATGCCTTGAGCAATGGTCTCTGCTCCTTCTGCGGCTTTCTTTCAGCTTTTACTGGAGACCACAGAACTGATGAGGGACGTACACTGTCAGGGCCCACCCAGGGCACAAGCAACTTTCTCCCTTGACGCGACACTGAG
Source organism: Ellobius talpinus (assembly GCA_001685095.1). Taxonomy (NCBI): domain Eukaryota; kingdom Metazoa; phylum Chordata; class Mammalia; order Rodentia; family Cricetidae; genus Ellobius; species Ellobius talpinus. Next base: position 11,795 of record LOJH01052560.1, read on the forward strand.
ATAGATATACCTGAACACTTGACAATGGACCAAAACAGTGTGGTCTTGGGAACGTGAAAGTGGTGTGTGTTTATGTGAGTCAGAGACTAAAGCCTGGCCCTTCTGACTGCTAATGAGTCTCCCCGGTCATGCCTCTGATCCAGAGACTCACGGTGGATGCTCTGCCCAGTTCGTGCCACCAGGAATCTGTTCATTGTTATCAGCTGAGACAGTGGGTGCATTCATCCATCAGCTCTCACTGCTCATGTGGAAACCCTTAGCCAACACTCATCAGAGGAGCCAGCCCTGGAGTATGGGAAAGTTCTATTATCAAACCACTGGATTTGTAGTCATATTTCATTGTCAGAGTTAAAAATAAAACCCAGCCACCCAAAATCACGACATCTCATTCTTTTCATTAGAATATAATTATTTACTATTTTTGAATAAATTCCAGTGTCATTTTACTTACTGGGTTGTTTTTATAAATACTTAATGAGAGAGCCATCAAGGCAATTCTTTTTAACCCTTTCAGCTGCCCATTTATTTTTTT
>LOJH01052562.1:0-12326 GCA_001685095.1 Ellobius talpinus
TGGCAGGCTATAGAAACAAAGGGACTCCTGCCGCCTGGATGAACTCACAGCCTGTTCCCAGTGCCCAAACAGGCTGAGCTGGGGGATCTATTGCCCTGAAGAAGGGAAGGGCATGAAATCTTGAAGTACTTTTAATTTGTATCTCCCTAATTGCTAAGGATACTGAACACTTTTAAAGATGCTTCTTCACAAATTTTCTGTCTTATTTTGAGAACTTTTTAATTGGGTAATTTGTTTTCTTGACTGCTTTTTGAATTCTTTGTATATTCTGATTAGCAATCACTTATTAGATGTATAGTTGGCAAGGATTCTATCCTACTTTGTGCATACAAATTTGAAGGTAAGACCCAATTTTTGAAGACACCACATACTTCAGACACAGGCCTTGGAAGAAACAAACTGAAACTGACCTGGAAGCCTTCTCCCTGAGGGCTAGCTCTCATAACATCCAAAAATGCCAAGGGAGGAAGAAACCGGAAGTTCTAACTAGCTGTAAAGTCCATGAGCCACAACCATTACCAGCACGGCAAGACATATTCCAGGGTGCACAAGCAGCACTTATAGCTCAGGGGTAGTCAATAGCCATCTAACTGCACTTAATCCCTGCTCAATGCTTAGAGAGAATTCAAGCCTGTCACTGTAAACCTAGTCAACTGCCTGTAGCTGGCGAGGTCATGGACCCTAGAGGAAAACCTACTGCTGCCAATTTCCTAAGCCTGTATGGTTCCCAACTGCATTCTGAATACACAGCTGCTACGGAATAATCCTCTTGTACATTCTAAAGATTTGTCACTTGGATTAGTTAAATAAAACAATGACTGGCCAGTAGCAAGGCAGGAAGTATAGGCAGGGCTACCAAACTAAGGATTTTGGGAAGAGGAAGGGGAGAGTCAGTGAGTCCCAGGAAAACGCAGAGAAGCAAGATTAGAATGCTGTACTGAGATAAGGTACCAAGTCATGTGGCTAAGCAAGATAAGAATGATGGGTTAATTTAAGTGCAAGAGTTAGCTAGTAACAAGCCTGAGTCAAGCATTAATAATTTATATTAAGCCTCCGAGTCAATATTTGGGAAGCAGCTGTGGGTGTTTGGGAGCTGTTGGTGTGACAGAAACTCCAATTACACATATCCTTATCTACAGATAAGTATATCTCTTACCCCTCAAAGAAGCTTCATTTAGCAGCAAAATAAAAATTCCAGAAATACCCAACTTGAGAAAGTGCAGAGAACAAGTGAATATGGTGAGGTGCCTATTCCAGTGTTGTATGTAGATATACACACAACTGGGTGCCTATCCCAGAGTTGTATGTAGATATACATCTACATACCACTCAACCAAGGCTCAGAGGACATGGTCCAAGAGGGTGGCAAAAGATTGCAAGAGCCAGAGGATCAGGATGTGTGCTACAAGATAGTGACCTCTATATATGACAGAGTCACACCCATGAATTCTTCACAATATAGTCCCCTAAACAAGACCTACACACTGACAACACCAGTTGACATTTCAGTTTTAATGGGAGACATCTCAAAATGAGGGTTTTATGCTCCTATAGCTTCTGAATAAAGAGCTATAGACAATTAATGGCTACTAAAAGAGGGAGAATCAGCCTTCTCTAGGAACAAGCCCTTCAATGGATATTTTTATCTGTTGATAGAAATTGATATCCAATCCCAAGCAGTCATCCCTGTGCCTAATAAACATACTGAGGTGATAGTAGGTACCCTCCATTGGAAGCAGCAGATCTCCCAGCTTGATCATAGCTTTGTACATGTGTGGATGTCCCTAGTGAGGATTCCAGGGTGCAAGCAGCACTGGTCAGTACCCAAGCAACATAGGTTATAGTAGTTAAACAATTCAAATAATCCATTATTTAAATCAGACAAATTGCTTTTTGCATGTTCACATAAATATAAAAACATAACCACAATCTGCTTCAAAACATTTTTATTAACTTCCTAAGAAGACAAGTAACCATTAGCACTCAATTCCATTTCTCTACCTGACTCTTTGCACTAGGCAACTACTAATCTAATTTTTTAATACATTTGCCTGTTCTGGGCATTCCATATAAACAGAATCACATAATTCTTTATAACTGGATTCTTTAACCTAGGATAATACGTTTAAGTATCAGCTAAGAAGTGGAATGTATCAGTGTGTTAGTATTTCATCTTTTTTACTGTTAAATAATATACCATTGTATGAAATAACACATTTTACTTATCCGTCTACCTGTTGATGAACATTTTTAGTTTTAATAATCATACTATTATGAATATTCATGTATAGGTCCTTATGTGCACATGTTTTCACCTTTCTTGGCTATAAACCTAGGTAGAGAGTTATTAGGTCATGCAGTAACTTCATGTTTAACCATCTGAAGAACTATTTTCCAGAATGACAAAGCCATTTTACATTCCCACTTATAATATGTGACAATTCCAATTTCCTTACACCCTCAAAAATATTAATTACTATTTGCCATTTTTGTTAATAGTCATTCTTATGGATCTGAAGTTATATCTCATAGTTAAACATCTATTTTTACATTTATTTATTGGTATGTGTCTAAGTGTCATGGAGCACGCGTGTGGAAGTCATAGGACAACTTGTGGAAGTTCGTTCTTCCCTTCCACCATGTGGGCTCTGGGGATGTAACTCATATTATGCTTGGTAGCAAATGCCTTTACTCACCTCTTCAGCCCAATATTTATCTTAAATAAATCAATACAATTACATAATAATAGGGCTGAGAAGGTACCTATTACACACACACATGCACACACACATATATTAGGTACTACTATAGCTATTACCACCAGGACCCAGATTGGGCCACATGCTCAATCTCCCCTTTCTTCCGTCTCTTTCTCAGCTTCTCTATTAGTGCTCAGAGGCTCTTTCCTGTGCTTACAGACAAGATATTTTAATAGTATGAAGAATACTATATACTACTTCATCTTCATATTTTTAAACACACAAAATAAAATAGGATTGTTGGTCCGGACTCCAATTCTCAGCCTGCCAAGCACTTGGACTCCAACTCCCAGTCTGTCAAGTGCTGACCCCTCCCTGGGTAGAGTCAGGGCCACTCACACAGGGTATTTAGGGTCACACTGGAACAAGGAACACGTGATTTTGGGTTTGCGTGTGCATTCCCTCTGTCTTCTGCCTGCCATTCTCTAGGCCACCCAGGAGTCTGCCATCTATTAAACTCAGGCATTTAATTTTGGTTTACTCTGGTCTGATTGGATTCCTCTGCACTGGCAGAGAGGCTCTGTTAGAAAATATTCTTAACAAGGATGACCAAGGAAAAAAAAATCATGTTGAAGCATCACTGTGTACCAACAGCAGAAGAACTGGAATGATATTGTAAACATTTTAAAATACTGATACATAAACAAAGTAACTCACCAATTAACACTTGAAATAAAATGCAATAAGTTATACAAGTATATAATGCATACACATATAGTCAGTGTTTGTTAACTGTGAAAATTCAGATGATGTACTCTACTTAGCCAACCAGATTTGTTGACATGTTAGCTAAACAAAAATGACTTCATAATTAAAAGTCAATGAATATAAACTGACCAGGGAAATTGGTAAGCTAACTATAGATCTTCACCTCTCCTTCAGCTCCTCCAAATTCAAACACCCAGTCTAATCCAAAGCTCTGCAGCATATCAACCAGCTGTGGCCACCTTCCCCCATCCCTGACCCTCTTTTCAGAGGATCATACAGATACTTCACTCCTAACTTTCCTCCCGCTACTCATTGCTTTATCCCAGACCCACCAGGCATGCCCTGGGAACTACCAGACCACTCCAACCAGGGAAGTAGGCAGGCCAGTTTCACATCCTCACCTCTCCCTTTGCTCCAATCTCCCAGTCTCATGTCCAACTCTGTGGCAGAATTATCTGCTGCAACCCCCTTCCTCCCCTGCTCCCATCTACAGTGGATCACACAGAGCTCCCCTTCCTCCCCTGCCCCCATCTCCAGTGGATCACACAGAGCTCCCCTACTAACCTCCCTATGCCCACTCATTGCTTCATCTCTAACCTCAACTTCACCAGGATTCCTCAGAATCCCACAGGTCACTGTGACCAGGGAAGCAACAAGGCTAACTGCAGATCTTCACCTGTCCCCTCCTTCCATCAAGTCCAATCCTGACGTCAACCCTAGACCTGCAGCAGATGTTCTGCTCTGGCCTCTCCTCACTCTCTGCCTCAATCCTCATGGAACTTTCTCCAAACTTGACCACACACTCAGACACAAAGCAGGTCTCAGCAGTTATAAGAAAACTGAAATACAAAAAAAAACCAAACCAGAATAGCTAAAACTATCATGAGTAATTAAAGAACTGTGGGAGCTATCACTATCCCCAGTTTCAAGTTATACTGCAAAACTATAGTAACAAAAAACAGCATGGTATTGGCACAAAAATAGACAGTTCAATCAATGGAATTGTACTGTAGACCCAGACATAAATCCACACCTATATGGGGCACCTGATTTTTCATAAATAATCCAGAAATAGACTCTGGAAAAAGACAGTATCTTCAACAAATGGTGCTGGTCAAATTGGGTGACTGCATGTAGAAGAATCCAAATAAGTCCATACTTACCACCTGAACAAAACTCAACTCTAAATAGATAAAAGATCTCAACATAAAACTAGATATACTGAACCTGATAGAAGAGAAAGTACAGAAAAGCCTTGAACTCATTGGCACAGGAAGAGACTTTCTAAACAGAACATTGTTAGCACAGGCAATAAGACCAACAATTAATAAATGGAACCTCATGAAACTGAGATGCTTCTGCACAGCATAGGATACCATCATTAGGGTCATTAGGAAAAAGCAGCAGGCTACATAATGAGAAAATGTTTTATACATCTGATAGAACTAATATTCAAAATATAAAAAGAACTCAGACTAGATACTAAGAAAACAAATAACCCAACTAAAAATAGGGTACAGACATTGTGGTAGTTTGATTGTAACTGGACCCATAATCTCATAGAGAGTGACATTATTAGAAGGTGTGGCTTATTGGAGGAAGTATCACTCACTGTGAGGCATACTTTGGGGTTTCCCATGCTCAGGATAACACCCAGGTCAGTCTGCAAGATGGACTATCAGTTATTACTCCAGCACCACATCTGCCCGCATACCACCATGCTCCTCACCATGATGATAATGGACTGATCCTCTGAAACCAGAAGCCACCAGGTCTATTAAATATTTTCCTTTATAAGAGTTGCCATGGTTTGGTGTCTCTTCACAGCAATAGAAATCCTAATTAAGATAGAAGTTGGTACCAAGATCTCGGTATTGCTGTGATAGGCCTGACCATGGTTTTGTTTGGAGTAATATGGACTTTGGGAGTCTGGGTTAGAAAGCAGAATGCTTTAAAAATGCTGCTTAATAGAAGCATGGAAGACAGTGGTGCTGAATGTGGTTTGATGAACTGTGGGGATCAAGAGGTTTCAGGGGAGAAAAATGTTAGCATGTGGCCTAGAAACTGGTATTGTGATATTTTGGTGAAGAAAGAGGCTACTTTTTGCCTCCGTCTGAAGTGTCTGCCTGAGGCTAAAGTGAAGAGATTCTCGGATTAATTTTATTGGCAGAAGTAATCTCAAAACGGCCTAGTATTCAGACTCTGTTGTGTGGATATTAGTAATAACTCTAATGATGATTTATTTAAAAAAAAGAGCAAGCACATCAGGGTAAATTGCAAAATGTAAATTTTGAGGAGAAAAGAGCATCAGAAAGTAGAATAGAGTGAAGTCCTCTGTTCATGGCGATAAATGGATTAAGAAATAAAATAAAGGGACAGCCTGAATATGTTACCTTAGTTTGTTAACTGATTTTTTTCTTTTAAATTCTTGATATGACCATTTGTAGGGAGTTAAGTTCTGAGTCAATGTATATTGCTTGACATGGGCAGGGCCATGTGAAAAACACCAATGCCTCAGACCAATGGAAGTGGCAAAGCTCTCTCAGGATGAAGCTCAGAGGGATGGAAAACTCTGGATTTGTCATTTTCTTCTAAAAGTATTGTGTCTTGTTCTAACTTCAACTAAATTACTAGTAGATCATCTTGAACTTGTAGAAATTTAATACTTAGTAGAGTGTCTATTTCTGTTTTGTACTGAGGTTTAGGTCTTTAGTCCAGCTTTTGTCTCAGTTATCATTATGGATGTTATGATTTAAATGTAAAAAATGTTCTCACAGGCTAGCATGTTTGAATTTCTATCTACTTGAATATGTTTTTAAAGATTTATTTTATTGTCTTTAAGTGTGTATGTGTGTGCACATGCATGCAAACTTGCATGTATGTGCATGTGTGTGCTTCTGTGTATATGTGCACATGAGGACACATGAGTTTTGGTGCCTACAGAGGACAGAGGCATCAGGTCCCCCAGAACTGAAAGCAACAGGCAGTAGAGAACTTATGTAGGTGCCAGGAGTCAAACTCAGGTCTTCCACAGAAGTAAAAAATATTCTTACCACTGAGCTATCTATCCAGTCCTACTCGAATATTTCTTATATTGCCTTTAGTTCACCTTTTCGCCTTTGCTTCCCTGGAGTTTTCATATAGGATTGATTGGCTTCTGGCTCTGTAATCGTTTCTGTTCTTAACATCAATAAATGGATGCATTTGTCAGTTTTATAGATGAATGGTTTGTGGTACCAAGTCAAATACTCTTTGTTTGTAGGGGCTCTGAAAATGCACTCATTTTCCCTATCCTTTAAATTTTCAAGGCCAGACTGTACAAATTTTAGGCAAGAGTAAATCATCAATACTTTATAAAATGTGTTATCACAAATTACTGCTTGCAACACTCATCAATTGCCAAATAATATTAAACTGCTCCATTTTTTCCTTGAGTTTGGCAAATAACACTTGTGATGCTTTGAATTAGAAAACATCACTGACTAAGTGTTTTATATTTAACATTTCATGTTCATGCTCTCCGAATATTTTTGTTGGTGACTCATAGTTTATTCTTGCTTCCATCTTCTAAATAAGTAAGGACAGGAAATAGGGAGGAAAAGAAAGACATTTATCAATAAATATTCAGAAATATCTTTTTCCCCCATTTCGTAAGTGACCTAGAAATATTGAAAACATTATTTGGCAGATAAAGATTGAAATTCAAGAGCCATTTCAATTTTTTGCACAAAAATATGTAGAGGATAGAAATATAGACTCTAAAACATGCAATGCATAAATATTTGAAAACATTAAAGATTAGAACAATGGTATAGTTAAGGAAAAAAAATGACCTATGAACTTTCACAGGCCCATGGATAAAAATATCCAGAAAGGACAGAAAATACCACTCACAGGAAGAAATAACTAATAAAGTCTCCCAGGATTTGAATTCAACCTTCCTAAAAAATTCTGGTTGTTTTCAGAACATCAATGATCAGTTCATAACAATTGGTAAGAACAATTGTTTTTTTAAAGTGTAGTATTCTGAAGACAAAGACATGACTGTATTTATTTTTCATTTTAATAATTATTGTGGAAATTTTTAATGTAAATTTATGAGTATGACATTGTAACAAAATTGAGGATTACTTTTTAATATATTAGAAGCAGTAAAACTACATCTGAAAAGCTTTTAATACAGCTAGCCCTATTAACAAAGCTTAAAAGTTATTAAATTTCAGAGCAAGAAACTTTCTGATGAAAAAATTTAAAAATTGAAAACTTAACGTTAGTGATAATTCCTCAAAACATAGCATTAGTGGCCTCTTATCCTTCAGTACTTAAAGCACCATTTTTCCATACTGTTTCTGGCAAAATAGAAATGTCTTCATTTGCTGGTTCTTCCTGTATAATTAAAAACCCTAAATATCATTCAGAAAACAAATATTAGAAGCCTCTGAAAACTGGAGAGAAGAAAGAAACATAGGTAGAGAATTCAGGCCCTAGGAATGACATGCATTTATTTCCATTTCCCTTACATACTCCAGAAAGGGTTCTCAAGAAGACAGCCACCCAGAAATGCCAATAAATACTTGAAGGAAAAGTCTCGAGGGAAGCCTCCTTCTCTTTCTAGACAGATAATGAAGAAAACAGCAGCCTCCCAAGACAGAACACTTTCAGATAGTAACTCTGCTACTCAAAATGAAAATCACAAAACAAAATGTGGCTCTTTATCACCCACACATGAGAAGAGTCACTTTAAAAATCTCATATTACTGCTAGCAATATTGAAGTTCTCCAATCCAGTTGCTGAGGTGGTTTCATTGGTCTAACTGTGCAGTTCTGAGTTTTGATTGCCTTCAAAGCACTAAATCTTATGGAATCAGTGGACCCCATGAAGATACTACTCTCATCAAGTTGCAATAAAAGCAGATGAAGCCTAGTCAAGCCAGGACTTTTGCAGTACTCAGAGCTAAGAAAGCAATGTATAGTTTCAGCAGAGGGTGTGTATGAATGGTAAGACAAGGTACTACTAGCAGAGGTCTGGAGGGCCAGCAGAACACCCACATCTGGTTCACAGTGAAAAGAGACTCTCCTCTCTCCAAAGGATGTTGGCAGAGACTACCAATAAGATATGAACTTAAGCTGCCTCCTGGAAGTAAATACAATCTAGAGTCTTAAAACATAGTAGCCAACACATCCATATGCCAATGGAAAACCAGTTATCATACCAAGAACCAAGATCTCAAAACTAGTAAGAAATGAAATTCAGGATATACCAACATCTCTGTAACAACATCAGAGTTATCTGATGAGCAATTCAAGGCACTCACAATACACATGCTGCAAGAGAAAGCCACAAACATGGGACGATGAAGAAATACTTGGCAAAGGATTTAAGCAGAAAAATTTAAAAAAATCAAGTTGAAATTGAAAGGCTAAGTGATTAAATAACCGAACAAAAACTCAATGGATCTCAGTAGCTGGAGAAAAAGAAAAAGTAATAAGAAAAGTACCAGAAATTACTCAGTTTGAGCAAGAGATAAAATTAAATTAACAAAAGGGTGATGGAAATGTCTAACACTGACTTTGGTGAAGGTCATACCAGGCAGAAAGTATGAAAATCCTTTAGATTAGATGCCTTAAATGCTAAATTATACTATTATATGTAGTAATTTATCAATAAAGCTTTTTTAAAAGTTCAGTTGATGAAATCCCAGTTAAATGGTGAAAGGGACACAAAAGCACTTGCTAAAGATGCATGGGGAGTTCAGTGTTTGGATCAAGAGATGGAACTGATGTATATGGATATTAATCAAAATTAATTAAGCAAAGTATGTAAAATATGTGTATTTTCTCCTTAACAATGACACTTAAGAACTGGTTATTGTAAGAACTTATGTCATAATATCAAATTTCTTTCCAATATATTTTCAGCAATTTATAATCATAAAGGATGTATTAAAATTCAAGTATTAAAATTCAAAGTTATATTGATAACTTTGTGGCAAAATAATTGGCATTATAGCTTGAATTATCAATAATTTATTGTTAAGTGATGCTGGAAAAACTGGATATCCACTTTCAGAAGAATGAAATTAGAGCCATATACTCTCACTATGCATAAAAATCAATTCAAACTTGACCAAAGACCTTAATTTAAAACAGGGAATGCTGCAACTGCTAAAGGAATACATAGAATATACTTCCCTTCAAGATGTACATATAAATAAGAACTTTCTGACTAGGATACCAATATCAGAAGAAATATCCCCAATGATTAATAAATTGGATGACATGAAATTTAAAAGGTTTTACCCAGGAAACGGAATAGACAGCTTCAGAATGCGTGAAAATATTTGGTACTCTATCCTGCCAACAGAGAACTGATTTCTACAAAATAGAGCCAATTGTAAAAGTTAAACCCCCAAAATAAAAATGCCATCAACAAATGAGCCAATGAACAGTTTTAAAAAGAAGAAAGACAAATGGCAATAAGTATTTTTAGGATGTTTAATATATTTAGTTATAATGAAAATGCAAATTAAAACTACTCTGAGATTTCATATTACCCCAGTCAAATGGTATCAAGAAAAGAAACAATTGCTGGAGAGGATATGGGAAGAGGAGGAGCCCTTCTTCATTGCTGGTAGGAAAGCAACTTAGTGCAGCCACTATAGAGACCAATATGGTTCCTTCTCAAAGTATTAAAAATAGAAATTCCATATGGCAAGATATAGTACTCCCACGTATATGCCCAAGGGCTCATCCTATTACAGAGAGTTTTGTACAGCCATGTTCATCATTATTCTTTTTTATAATAACAAAGAAATAGATGTCCAAGAACATATGGGTGGATAGTGTGACTGTACTACATACACGATAGAATTTTATTAAGTTAATAAGAAAAGTGAAATTATGAAATTTTGGGAGAAATATATAGAATTGAAAAAGTAAGTAAGTGATGTAGTCCAGGCTCCAAATGACAAATACCAGACTTTACCTCTCATATATAGATCCTTGTCACTAACTGTTAGCTATGTGTATGAGGGGGACAAATATAAATAAGAGCAAGGAAATTAGAAAGGGGCCCATGAGACTAGAGAAAAGAGCCCTTAGTGGAGGACATGGGAAGAAAACAGAACAAAATGAAAAGGAAACCTTGGTGTTAAAATGTTACAGTGGAGAAGAGTATGGAAGATGAGGGAGGGAGGGGAAGAGTAACCAACCAAAATGAAGTGTGTATGCAAATCACACTGGAAACCTACTTTGTAAGATAACTTAACCATAAAAATGTAATATTGTTTAAAAAATAAACAGAAAAAATTGTGAAAGTGGTTTCCATTTTTTGTTTGCTGATTTAATGTTGTTTAAATATACATGCTTAAATAAGTATTTCCATGTCACATACTCATTGGGTTTCTGTCTTATTGACATATCCTTGACTTTTTCTCTTCTTATATGTTTTACAAATCTTTCTAAGAACGGAGTCTGCCTTCTCTATTGTTAGGAAAGTAAAATATTTAGCCATAGAGTTCATGTAAGTATTTTTATCTTCAAAAATGTTTCTTTAACACAGAGTTAAATTTTCTCTTGCATTTCTTAAATGCTCTTAAGAGAGTATAAGCATAGGTATCATAAGACAGGAATTCAACTTAGCATTATATAGTTGAACTGCTGTTCTCACACATGTGTGGAGTGGGTATGGTGTAATGTTGTGTGTTGTGATGCATGTGTGTAGGGGTGAGTGCATGCCACAACGGCACATGTGTGGAGGTAAGGGGATAACCTGCACCAATAGAGTCTGTTCTTCCTTCATGTGGTTCTCAGACTGTTAGTTGTAGTAATATTTCATTTGTATTTTAATAAATAAAGTTTGTCTGAAGATCAGAATACAAAACAGCCACACGAGTCAGTCATACAGGCCAGGCAGTGATGGCACACACTTTTAATCCCAGGAGTTATACTAGTTAGCCATAGGGGCCAGGCAGTGGCGGTGCATACTTTAATAGCAGCACTAGAGAGGAATATAAGGCGCGATGAGACAGGAACTCACTCTCTTTGAGTCTGAAGATTTCACAGAGGTAAGAGTTCTCTAGTGGCTTGGCTGCTCTGCTTTTCTGATCATCAGGCTGAACCCCAATATCTATCTCTGGGTATTTATTATTTGTGCTACAGTTAGTCTTGGCAGCAAGCACCCTCACCTGCTGAACCATCTCACTGGCATAGTTTACCTTATTTTGTTTATGCCATTCGTGAATGGTAGGTACTTCTAGATCTTTTCTCTATTTCATTAATCATTTTTCTATTTTCACACCAGTTATATACTACCTTACTACTGACATCATTTTAGTAAATCGATGCATAAAGCAAAAATATAAATGAAATGTGTAATCTAATTTAAATTCCTACTAAAGTATAAGATAAAATCATAGTGTTTTTTTACTGAAAATATGTAAAGGCAAAGGCTTTTCATCCTAAAATTATTTAGATGTTTTTATATCATGTCAACTTATTCTTGCATTAAAGGTGAAATTATTTTTTATTTGCCATTAACAGCACATTCTCTTCCATACTTGATTTCATTCATAAAGACAATAACGAATGTCCAGGGTGGCACTGGCATGTAAAAAAATTAGTTTCCCTTTCATTTTCCTTATTTATTTGCTTTGGTTTGAAGACAGAGTCTCACTCTATAGCCAGGACTGGACTTGAATAAATTTGTGGTAATTCATCTGCCTTAGTATCCTATATGCTGGATGATGGGGTAAAACCACAGCACTCAACCTCATTTTCATTTTATATACATATATAAAACATCTATAGCTGGGGCCATCTCCTTGGACACCTGGGAACCCCTCTAGAGTCAAGTCTCTT